>OLMO02000001.1:21479140-21521299 GCA_900291935.2 Cassiopea xamachana | reverse complement strand
AGTGATGTATTCCACCCATCTTGTTGCAATTTCTTCTTGATCAAATAGGAGTTTACCATTCTTGTCTTTAATGCACCCACCAGATTAAAACCAAACCATAGAAATAGATTGCATACATTGCATACCTATTAACCAAACCTATTATTTCTATGGGCCAAACCACATTACAACCACATTGTTGATAAGACACTAGTAATTGTTTTAGAACAATAGATTGATTGTTAAACAAACAATCTAAATTATCATTTCAAAATGTATAAGTTCTGCGCAATGTTTAATAAAAGTTAATGAATCAACAATCTGCTTGCATGCTGCTGCCAGATCACAATAATTGTTAAAAATCTTCGCACCATGTTAAAACACATACTGAATTTATAATTTTTAGGGGACTCAGAGGAACAGACCCACCCTCCCCTTCCCCTTTATTAAAAATTCATACTATATTAATAATAAGAATAATAAATAAATATTTAGGCACGATGCCCTATCAGCGAGTTAAAAAACTGCTCTTCCTAGTGGTCGTGCTTGATTGCTACTACCCACCTCAGCTTTTCAGAAGCTGTTTCATTTCCTTTTTGATGCGCACTAGAGAGGGAATCTCGTTCCATGTGAAGGCTTCTGTGAATTGGAAACTATTCTTTGTAAATTCTAGTCGAGGCGTGAGTAGGTGCAAATCTTGGCTATTTCTGGTGGAATAGCTTGAGATCTGAGATCTCTTGGCAAACATATCTTGTAAATGTTCTGGACATTTGCCATTAAGGATTTTGTGTGTCATGACTAACCTATCATATTTTATCAATATTTTGACAGGCAGCCAGTCACAGATCCATCCATCCTTGTGTTTTCCGTATTCGATGAATTTTTTTACTCTAGACTGTAATTAGGTCAAAGAAAATTGGCTTAGGAGCTATGTACTTAGGCAAAAGTTAAAGTACTTTGGGCACCTTAAAAGGCATGATGGAGTGGGACGGATCATCTTGGAAGGCAGGGTTAATGGGAAAAGAAAACGAGGATGGCCTAGGAGACAGTGGGAGAAGGACATAGAGGATGTGCTGAAAATGTCAATTACAGAGGCTGGAAGACTGGCTAACAACAGGGATGAGTTTCGGACAGCTGTCAGGGGCGCCACGTCCTCTCAAGGATAAGCGGATTGGATGGATGGAGACTGTAATTTCCGCAGAGTATCTAGCTTGGAAATTGAAATGACTGGGGTAGAATATCCTTCAGCCTCTGAAGGGCAGAGAGGCCACCTTTAACCTTATCTTTAACTTTACTACTCATTTTGACGATGCAGACCGTGAATTGTTGCATTCAGCTTACTAATCAGTGTATCAACCTTGCAGTTCGAAGAGTTTTGCATTGCATTGCTGTGATGAGCTTTGTGCTTTCACAAGTTTATTGAGATCTTTCTAACTGTTGATTGCATCATATGATAAATAAATTATAACATCTGCATCTTTGAAGATATGGGAATGGTAGCAGCAAAGATGCACCCAGTTTATAATAGAGCTCCTCTTGTTAAAATTTTTCAAAATCACTACTGGCACGGTACCGTGAGAAGAATGGTGCCAGGAAAGGCTTAACTTTGATATATTTATGAAACTTTTTTATGATAATAGTATTTCCAGCAAATATTTCAAGTAGACCAAAATTTAGCCAAATTTCTTATGTAGGCCAAGCCAGTCTTCCACTGGCCAGACACCTTCGTAAGGGACGTTAAACTAGGGGTCTCATGCCTGGATGTGGCATGAGTAGTAGGCCTAAATTAGCTGAAAAAGCTAGGTATAAAGGCCTACTCAAAATAAAGTAAACAACAACAACAACAACCTTTTAATTAGGCCAGATTTCTGAAGTCTAGCCTCCCAATAGGCCAAATGGCAACCCTGGTTTGGCATTTGCCCGATAAAACGCAGGTTTTGACGATTTGGGGGTATAACACCCCCACTCATACCAAAATGCACGCCCCTGCTTCTATTCTAAAATTTCTAAATTACATAGTTTGAATAGCTGGTTCGGATAATAATTGTATTAGGTTATCGGAAGTTATGGTGCATATACCTCCACAAACAATGAAAGACAGCAATGAATTTTCAAACTTTAAATAAAAGTGAAAAGACAGATGCATGTTTGCTTTTATGTAAATAACAGTTTCCATCATTTCCGCATTTTCTTGCTGAATATCTTTCTTATCTTCAGGTGGTGGGAAAGTTTAGATTTTGAGTCACTTATTTCAACGTAAGAACAGATACCATTTTAAAGAGCAGTTACTATCATTTTCTTATTTTTAAATTTGAGCTCTTGCGTGTTATAGTAATTCCGTATTTTCTTGCTGGAATAGTAGATTGACAAACTGCAAATTTACTTCGTAAATGTAGCTGCAGATTTTGATAGCGCTTCAAATTGGAAGTCGTTGTGTAGTAGAGTAATTACAAACAATATTAGCGGATAAGTTTCAAGAATTTCTGTATTTTCTTGCTGAACGATTCACTGACAATTTTTAAATTTCCCTATTTTCTTGCCGAGCCTTGTAATGCCAGATAGCAGATTTCCTTATTTTCTTGCTGAAGTGAACGCTACACTGCCAATGACAGACTCAATTAGTATATTCAGCTTGAAATATCGATAGTGTTTCAAACTTTGAGTTATTTTCTTTCAAAGCAAGCTTAAGTTATTCTTGAGGTTCATTTTTACCACCAAAATGTATACAATACTAACGTATTTTCTGCAGCTTCCTTATTTTCTTGCTGAGATCTTTTCCCCGTTGAATATTGCTTTGTAATACTGCAAAGTATCTTTAACTTGTCAACATATATATACTGCTGATTGCTGTGCTGCCATATTTGCACATTACTCACGTCTGATTGCATTAGCTCTTATGAGACAGTTTGTACTTGAAAAGACATCCAAATAAGGGTGCTACATTTTCTTGCGTGCTTTTTCCGTACGCAGATGGATCACCGTGCGGCAGTTTGCCTCTCTTTGATTTTCATTGTCGTAATATTTCAATGGCCTAAGTATCGGGAGAAAATCAACAGCAAAAGGTCGGGTGTAAAGCTTATATCAAGCTTCGTTTCACGAAGGAATGTTGGAAAATGCATCATCTAACGACTAAACATCTTCTTCTTCTTAGGTGCCGTGCCAGAGTCTGACGTTGGCTACCATGTGTCTGAAACTAGCAGTCACCCGCCCGCCGCAAAATGTCCACAGCACCACACTCAGCAGTCAACGCCAGACCTTCTAAGTACTTCAGTCGCTGCCTTCCTCTTTGTCTTTTACCATTAATTTTCTCTTCGAGCACCAGCTTCTCCAAACCTCCTTTCCTCACGACATGTCCAACAAACCGTAGTTGTCTGCTTCTGATCGTAACCAACAAGCTTCTTTCCATGCTCACCATATATAATAGACGCTCATTTGAGATCTTTTTCAACCAAGATAATCTCATCATTTTACGATGGCACCACATTTCCAGAGCATCCAGTCTCCTCCTGCAGTTTGAACTCATGGTCCAACTTTCACAGCAATAGAGCAGATTGACCATACATTGAATTTCAGTAGTCATAGTCCTGGCTTGATGCTGAACTTTTTGTCTGCAGGAATGGTTGTCTTCTCTGTGAAAGCCTTCTTGGCAAGGATAATTCTTCTTCTGATCTCTTTGTCACATCTACAATCTGATGTGACAAGGTTGCCTAGATAGTTGAACTGATTTATCTGAGCTAGCTTTTCTCCATCTAGGAAGATGTTGCTGCAAGGAATTTTCGTCCTTTTACTCAGAACCATGATCTTCGTTTTCTTCTTATTGATTGTCAAGCCCCTTCTTTCGCTTTCACTTTGCAACGAACTGAGAAGGTGCTATAGATCTTATGTGCTGTAGGCCATCAACACTGTATCATCAGCACATCGGATGTTACTGATTGGAGAACCATTGAACTTAATGTTTTCTGTTGACACTATATTCCGCATGACCTTTTCAGCATAGAGTGAGAATATATCTGGTGATAATACACACCCCCTACGGACTCCCTGGTTAATATGAGCCCAATTGCTGAGCTTTCCATTAATTGAGATTGCTACAAGTTATTCTTTGTACAGGTTGTTCAGCAGCCGAAGGTCTTTCTCATCTATTCCAAAAATCTTCAGATCTTTCATGATGATTTAATGCTTCACTCGGTCAAATGCCTTCTCATAACCAATGGATGCTATATGTATATCAAGTTGCATCTTGATTGATCTTTCTCCAAGTATCCTGAACATAAAGATAGCATCTCCTGTACCACAGTCTTTCTTGAAACCGAATTGCTCTTCACTTATTTCCGGCAAAAGTTTATTTCTCACACTTCGCATTATAATTCTGAGGATAATTTTGTGATGTGGCTTATAAGACTTATAAGACAATAATTGCCACACTCAAGTAGGTCACCTTTCTTTGGAAGAGGAATTAATATTGACTCTTTCATCTGCTTTGGTATCACACCAGTATTATAGATTGTGTTTGTGAGAATGCACAGCATTTTAACACTAATATCTATGCATGCAATTACAATTCTGCAGTGACTTTGTCATTTCCTGGTCCTTTTCAGATTTCATTTCATTCAATGCTGCTTCTACTTCAGATTCTAAGATCTTGTTACCTGACAATTCCTCGTCTCTATCAAAGTCCAATATGTCACTTGCATCATCAAGTAAATCTCCAATGCATTCGGTCCATCTGCGCAGGATGTCTTCTTCCATAACGACTTTTCCATCTTTGGCTCTTAGAGCAGTGTTTGTAGGTCTTATTTTCTCTTTGACATTCTTTTGATTTTGTTAAACATTTGTTGTACATTCTTATTCTCAAGATCTTCAAGTTCTTTGCATTGTTCTTCAATCCATGTCTCTTTAGCTTTTCTGCCTTCAGCTTTAATCTTTATGTTTATACTTCCATACTTAACAGTATTCTTGTTTTCGACAGACCTTCGTTGCTTCATTAGTTCCAGTATACTATTATTCATCCATATTTGTTTCTTGTCACGTGATATAGGTGGCAGCAGTCTCTCAACAGTATTTTGAACAACCTCCTTTATCTGGTTCCAGTCTTCTTCAGCTGTATTTTAATCACTACTGAGTTGTTGAAAGCGGTTCTTCACCTCAACTGCATGTTGTTTCTGGATGCTTACATCATGTTTTAGAATTTTCAGGTCTAAGTTTGGCTTTGTTTTAGGTTTCTTCATTTTTCTCATTTTACATAGGATGTTTGCCATGAGTAGGTTATGGTTACTATTGCAGTCTGCGCTTGGGTGTGTTTTACCTGATTTTATTGCATTTATAAAACGCTGGTTTTATAAGAATGTAGTCGAATTGGTTTCTTGTTTGTTCGTCTGGGCTTTTCCATGTAAATAAGCGACCTTTTTAAGTTGCTTGAACCAATTGTTTGTTATCATGAGTTCTTTCTCTTCACACCGTTCCATCAAAACATCACCTCGTTCATTTCGGTCACCTAGCCTATAAAGCCCCACTAATAAATCTTGCCTTCCTTCACCAATTTTTGCATTAAATCTTCCAAAACGATCTTCATTTCAGAATTTTTGTATATTGACATTGCCTTATCGAGATCGTCATAGGATGTGTCTAGATCTACTTCTGATGATGATGATGATGTGGGGGCATAGGCCTCAATAATATTGATATTTACTGGAGTTCCTTTCAGTTTGATTACCATAACCCTACCTGATATCGCCCAACATCCAATGATTGATTCAGCAAATTGCTTTTTCATGATTATTCCAATGCCATTAGAATGGGTTTCTCCTCCAGAGTACATACAGGATGAGAAAGTCATCAGAATTGAACCTACCGTTTCCGGTCCATCTTGTCTCACATACTCCTAGAATGTCAATATCTAAACCCCGCATCTCTTGCTTTAAGTTTTCCAGTAGCCCAGCTTGGTAGAGGGTTCGCACATTCCAAGTGGCAAGCTTGATTGAATTTGTTTTGATTGTTTAACAGTAGTAGCTGGATGACGGTCCAAAGGGCCCCGCTGATAAGCACCGTTTCGACCGGGCGAGTTTCCACTGGATGGTTGCACAATGGCCGTCTTCACGCCTTTCGGATTTCTCCAGTGTGGTTTCAGTTTCATGGTTGTGCTAGGAAAAAGATTCTGAAGCAGTTTTCCTTTACTTTCTTCACTAGCAGTAGTCTTCACAAGAACGGTAATCCCAGCCATTGTCTCCGGAGAAATCATCTGCTTGGCATCAGCAGAGAAGAAGCCATCAGCTAAATACATGTAGCCTGCCTCCTTCTCTATCCACCACCTGCATTACCATGGCTTCACCGTAACGCTGGCAGGGGGCTATTGGGGTACTATCCATGCCTAAGGGAGCCCCAGGGTGCAGTTTAACGTCATACCCAGAATCACTAAGCATCACATTTAATGTTTTCATACATTAAGTTAACATAAACCAGTGTAATATTGGATTTCCGTAATTTCTTGCCCTATTTTCTTGCATCTCCCTATTTTCTTGCTCTCCTAGCCAACCCGTCTCCAGCCCCTAGACCCCTCTTTTCCTCTTCAAGCCATAGCCTTTGGTAGAGGTGTTAATTTTCTTTCATTTACTAACATTTATAAGGACAGGCCTACACAGTTGGGCTTCTAAAGTAAAAATGATAGCTCTGCAACAGACAGAGGTACTTCACTGCATTTCCTAGGAAGCTAGGGATGTGGCATAAAACAATTGCTAGTAGCCAAGCTAATTTTGAAGCCACCTCTGCTCCAGAGACTGCAAGTAGAAAAAGCATGTAGCGAGGAACCACCATAGAAAATATTTTGGGAGCCACTGGTCTATGGCATTATTTAAGAGTGCTTTTGAAAGCCTGTTTATCTGTAGATTAAATGCCTCACCAGTGAAAAATCCTTTAAAAATACCCTGTGTTTCTGTCGCTGGAAGAGAACTTCAAGACATTTCGAGAGTTGATATCAGTGGTTGAAATAGCATTGCAATTATTGTCATCATTGTCGAAACTTATTATAATTGGAAATTATTGCAGAGTACAGTAATTTGTTTATTGTTGTTATTGGATTTCTGCGTAAAACATTTGAGTTCTTTGTTCTGTAAATAATACTCCAACGCACGCATAGATTTGCTGACCATAGCGTTTCTATCATTTTGTGATTGCATGATACAATAACCGTACAAACTCACTGTAGGATACTGATTAGGTTAAAATTTATCTTATTACATTACATATATGGCATACAGTACATAACGGGGCTTAAATAGACGGGTCATTAATTAATGTAATTCTCTCCAAAAATTATAGATTTTGTGAGGTTAGTTAATTAACGCAATTTAGCGAAAAACGTAGTTTGATTGAAATTAATCACATGGCCTACTTGACGTTAATTAATGTCATTTTTCTCCATTATTTTGGCCATATTATACTTGGTCTCTGCAATATAGATATTAGTCATAAATTTGTGCTAGCAAAGCAATCCTAAAGTTTTGCTGAACATATGGCCTCTGAAAATAAAACTTTTTTCAAAAATTTTAGATGAATTTTCATGATGAATTGTAGGAGTTATGGGACAATAGCCATCTCCATTTCGGGAATTTGAATAAGCCCATATGTATAGTATAACATGCTAAAAGATTGATATGTTATATGCATGGCATAGAATGTTGTTAGCTTTTGTTTCTCTGTTGGTGATGAAAAATTGAAAAATTAATGTATCCAACTTTGAGTCAAAATTTGAATATTTTCCTCATATAATTCAGTGATTTTGATATTATCTCTGGATTCCTTACCCTATGAAATAGTTAAGTTGAAAATTGTAGCCCAGTTATTATCAAAGGAATGGCAATGAGCATTAAAAAAAGATGCATGGTTCTGGTTCCGGAGGTTTTAGATATTTTTCAAATTGTGTACAATTTTCTAAAATTAACGTCACAAAAATTAACACTGCTCAAATTAATGCTTATTAATTAGCGTAATCGAACCCAAAATGACGTTCATTACTGTGTGCCACACATTTAATGTAATAATGTATTTTTAAATGAGCAAAATGCACCCTTTTGTATAGGAATAAATTTTATATGAATATTAAAGCTCAGAATCGCTGAAATGTAAAATAAGTTTCAGCAAAAGGTCGCTTGGTAGTGGACAAACGAGGGGAGTAGTGCTACTTTATCAAGGGGGTACTCAAGACAGCCCTTTATTAACACACTCTTTAGAATCGTGCAAAGTAATTCCAATTCGATATTTCACTGAAAACTAAATTCGTGCCAGGCTATTATTTGCTGATGCCAAGAAACGTTGGTAACATTATTTTGTAATTTGAGCAAATTTTGATTTTGCAACTCTTCAGACAAGTAGAAAAATTTAAGAAAAGGTTTAATAACTTAGCATGTAAAGGAGAAGGGCTGGGCCCTCAAAACCTTCCACGAAGCCAACAGCGTGGTTGCACCCCCGACTCCTCCAGGCCTACAACCCTGGGACTCACTAGTGGGGAAATATGAATGCTTGGTGGAGGCTTTCCCTACTATTTTGTATACTAAAGGGCCGTTTGTGCACTATATTATCTACCAAACATAGCAAAATTCCTCTTTGACTTTACCAATATCAATTCGGTGCTTATTACTTAGTTTGAATTAATAAACATATCTGTGACATCATAGCCCAGCAATTGACATTGAAGACAACAGCAGCAACTGCAATCTTGGAATTCAAAATAAGGCTAAATGTTATGCAAATAAGTTTCGTATAGTAACCGCTCAAAGGAAGTACAAAAACATCCATTATTCTCGTCACAGTGAAGGAAGATGACGTTTAAGCGCAAAGTGAGTTTATGTGTTGAATAGCATTAGGATACATGACCTCTGGCAATGTTTAAAGTCCTTGTTGCAAATGCTTAAATGTTTGTCGAAGGGACGAAATGGTGATTTTGACGTAGCGAAAGTAATGGATTTAGGACCCTTGTGCGTTAGGGCGGCTTAGGCTCGTGGTTTGAAAATCAGGTCTTGACACTGGTTTCAGGTGGATTTCAGATTACAATTGAACGCAGGGTTTACTTTTTATCAACTTCAAGCCACTTGCTAGGAAACAGTGCAGATTTGCGGAACAAAGCATCGCAAAATCGAGGCCTGAAGTACAAACTTGCAAAAATGAGGCCTTTAATGACACGGTTCTGTATTATCTACAGTTTGGAGGTCGGAGTAATTAGCCTTTGCATAATCAGTATTTTGGTATCCGGTGGACTTATTTGCAACCATCAGTTTAAACTACCAGAGCAAATACGTGATTGGAGAAATGCGTCGATATACCACAATGATCAGCTCAATATGCTTGACCTCAATGTCAAAATAGCAGTATGGGTGTTGGTTGGTGATATCCTTTGTACTTTGCTGATGATCTTACCAGTCTCAATGACAAGCATTGAAGCTCCCTGGAAGGAGAGAAATAGTAGGCGAAAGATCCTTATCCCATGCATCGTTGGTAAGGTTTTGTGCATCCTGCATAGTATGGTAGCGTTTGTATGGGTAGCATGGAAGTTTCATTACAAGTGTCCTGAAATTATAGGCATTTTGCTTGCACTGGCGTTATACGTGCTTCTTGGTTGGTATGTTATTGTGGTCGTCGTTTCATATTACTTGCATTTGGGCATGAGAATGACTTTTCATAAACTCCATCATTCACAAAGTGACAGTACACAACGTTCACTGGATAGTCAGTTGCAGTACCAAAAGGAGCTCACTCGAGAGGAGATTGAGATCCCTCATATTGCTAAAGATGAGGTGATTGTAAACAGAAAACCAGGAAAAGCTCTAGACCAAAGGTCAAGAGATTCTTTTGATGGAGCTATTGAGCATGGTGGTCATGAAGAGCACAGAACATCACAAAGGAAGTTGTATGAGTACAATAATGAAGATGGCAGGAAGTCTGAGAGAAGATCTCATAGCAGCCAAGAGGCCCTTGATCGTAGAGGCTATGGGAGCAGAGAAAAGCTCAGAGTGAGTGAGATAGACCAGCGGGAAGAACAGTATAATAAAATGCTGAGAAAGTCCAGAGGAAGCCTTGATCATATAGATGAAGTTGATGATGATAGGAATGATAGGAGGCACAGAAGAAATGAAGGAGCAGTTGATGAAAGGCAGAGAAAAAGAGATAATATCAGACAGGTGGGACCAGATCAAATTGAATATCATGTGTCAGAGAGAGAAGAAACAGATGGAGGGGGCAAAAAGAGATACTACTATAAAAGGGATAAAAGGGATCCTTATGAAAGATCAACCGAAGAGCCATTGCAAGCACCAGAAATGCAGAAGAAACCAAAGAGTTATGAAAGCAGAGTCCGCAGAGAGTCTGAAGATAGTCTTGGAAGTATGGGTAGGATAAGGTCACCACCAAAGTATGCTCCTCCACGCCATCCTTCTGATCAGAGCTATGATGGGCATGAAGGTGTTAGGAGTGATCCATACAAACAGAGAAGACCTCAGTATGATGATCCATATGATAGACCCCAAAGGAGAAAGGAGTATCAAGAACCTTTGTCAGCAGCACCCCCATATCGGCCATACCACAGAAATTCAGAAGAAAGCCTTGACAGAGGGAGATCTCCACCAGAGTATAGGCCTTCACCTAGAATGTCTGATAGCAGTCATGACAGTTATGATAGAGCAAGACCTGCAGCTAATAGTGACCATAGGCAACATTATTATGACCCTCCACAGAGATATTATGATGATCCACCAATGAGGAGGAGGAATGAACAGTCATATGACAATGATGATGATGGGTATGAACAGAGAAGGCCAGCCAGTTATGAACAAAGGGATCCAGTTAGTTATGAACAAAGAGAGCCAATCAATGCAAGACCAAGCACAAACTACAGGGCATATGGGCAGGATGAGGATGATGATGATCAATACATCCAAGAAGAATACATTCGTGCTCCACCATATGAAGATACGAGATATGATCAGGATGGCTATGTTTCAAGTGAGGTTTAGGATTTAGTTCTGGCATGTAGTTTTCCTGCTGTCATGTTTCACATTGTCACAGAAATGCTAGGAAGAAGTTGCTTTCAGTGAACTATAGTTATTTGTTTGATGCAAGACAAATCTTGTAAGGATAAAGAAGTTACTTTTCATTTTTAGAAGAGAAAGCAAATGCATTCATGTTTGACAATTTGCTGTTTTTTTATGTATGCCCAAAAAACTCAGCCTTTAGTTGCAGTTGGTAATTGCATAGTTTGCACATTCCTTTGCTCTCTGTTAGAGATGCTAGATCATATTTTTTATTATGACAAGCTTTTGTCATGAGTAAATATCTTGTTGTCACTTTGATGATTGGTCTTATTGAGAATTTGTTATCATTATTTACACTTTGTTTCACTTGCAATCAAAGATCATTTGTGTTAGACACTTAAAAGAAAATCTCACAAATTCTGAAAGATTGATGAACTGACAAGTGGAGTTAAACAGATCTGATGTATTACAGCTTGCTTCTATTTTGTACCATATTGATCCTTTAACTGCATAAGAACTTCCACCCTTCCTTCAAGTTGATATTCCTTATGCATCAAGAAGGTGATTAGATAATGGAAAAGAGATGTTAAGGCTGTCTCAATATGATTTATACACTGCTTATGTTAGAGGAGAAGTTCAGTATTATTTCTTTTTCCAATGCTAATTACATGTAGTTCATTTTTCACCACATAGCATATATATCTGTAGAAGAAGTTCACCAAGAGTGATAGCATCATTCCTGCTGAAATCCATTTTTATCTTTTAGAAACTCCCAAGTAATTACCTCCACCCTCTGAAATAATCCTCATGTGCTTATATGGCCTGCAAATCCATGCTACATAGGTTCATGTAGATGATATGGAGTAGATCTAGTTTCTTTGTACATAATATTTAGCTGCACTGAAAACTGACTTGAGAAGATATTTCTGTTGTTGTCTTGACAGTATTTTAACATTGTTTTAGTAATGTTATGTATTTATGTGAATGTAGTTTGCACTTTCACACACTTAAGTAGTTAAGCTTTGATTTTACCTGTGGAACTTACCTTTGAATGGGGGTGGAAGTCAACTATATAGTTCATACAGCCATAAGAATTCTTATACCTTTGGTTTTACAAGTAAAATTCTCTTTGCCTTACCAGTAAACAGCAGGAATCAACTGTACTCCACCTTCACATGCTTTTTATGAAAGAAGGTACCATAAATATTTCACAGCCACAAGCATATGCATTTCCTTGAGTGTTTTCATTAACATCAGTCTCCTATTTTAGTGATTCTATTTAGCTAAATGATGGAAACATTACTGTAAATCAGCTTCATATTGTATCATATTTAAATATGGCTTAGTTTTTACCCTACCCATGGGTTCAAGAAGTTGTTGGTTACCCCTACCTGATACAAAGAATAGTTTTCAGTTCTGTGGCCATTTCCTAAGCTGTAATAAAGGGGCTGTATTGTAGGAACTATATGGACCATGCCTGACTATACTCATTTTCTGTGTTAATTAGAGCTAAAAGGAGAATACCAACAGAGGGCTGTAACATTCTTCCTTTGGTAAGGGCTTACCTTTCCTCTCCCATTGGCAAGTGCATACTGAACAACTTATCCAGCCTAATGTATGTTTGATAAAAGGGGCTGAGCCCCCAAAACTCTCATAATTCTTGCCAGGGGGCTGAGCCCCCTCCATGGCATACCTGGGTCCACCCCATGATGACTAGTTCCTCAGTTGCTTTGTTTTATGAGTAGCTACACTCAGTTATCACAAGCATTCGTTGCACTTTTAATGTTTGATGTTAATTTCACCTTTCACATTTTATAAATACTATGACACCTGGTAGTTCAAGTGATTTCATGAGCCCGTAGAAAATATTGAAAATATGTCAAATTATGAATCCGGGGACAAGAAAACATTTTGATCTTTCTTTCTGATATTCTTATGTGGTTCAAGATTAGTGGGACAATTCAACGCCAACGTGTTCCAATTTTGCTTTTTAAGAGTTTTTGCGAAGTTGTTTTCCCCTATTCTTGCAGTAAATGCAAAGTTGTCATTTGTCAATAAACAGAGGTTCAAACACAGCATCTTTTCAATAGACTACTGAAAATTATACCTAAATGTATTTGTGCACTGCAGCCATGGATTGTAAGAGAACTACGTTATGAAGTTTGAATTCTAATTGGGGAACTGTTTGCAAGGGACACTTCTAGCATATTGAGGATTATTTACCTATTGCAGCAGCATTGAGAAAATTATTTCTAGATGCCATTCTCAGTCTTGAAGTAGAGTTCAAGTGGCATAGAATATCCAAAGGGAAGGTGAAATCATACACTATTTTGACCTCATGATTCTGTTTTCCTGAAAGCATTTCTTATGATGAACCACCGTCTGCTTCTCCATCCTTCTCCATTGCTAACTTAACCGAGACTTTTTTATGTATTTTTGAGAACGCTATTGTTTCATAAACAACAAGTCCAATTTACATTATCAGGTACGCCATTTGGACAAGAACAAATACGCAGGGACCTAGCAATGAATCTTGAGGAACAAAGGGATAATCTGCTCCAAACATCGCTTTTCTAGACTAATGTAGCTCACCAATAATAAGGAAAAAAATTTAAATCCTCGAATTGGGATCCCTCGCATACGCCCTAACCTGGAGCTACAAATTGTTAGTAGGCCTCACGAATAAGCCCTCACCCAGGCATGACTCAGGTAGTGGTTTATAGAGCTACGAAAGAGCAATTGGTCATTAATTAACAAAAAATCGCATGTCCGTCAAAAAGCATCCAATTGTAGCATCGAAGAAATAACCTATTGGTGGAATGATTTCAAGTGGAATATGACCAACTACCAGGAAAATTGTTAAACCTTCCCCTCGAATAAACCCCATGCAAAAATCTAAAAAAATAAGTAAGCTCTTGGAGGGTTATTTCGAGGATCTAAGGCATATCTTATTAGAAAAAGTCTTGAAAATCTCTAGTATCAACTGGAGAAATACTATAAACAATATGCATAACTTTGGATAATTACGAGGTCGTCCATATCAATCTACAAAAGTTCACTTTGAAAACCATATAAACAAATCAATGAACTAACAAAATACTGAAATTCTTGACAAACCAAAATATTAATTTAAGGTATGAAGCAAGACTCTTAAAATAACTGCTCAATCATCTCGCTCTGATGATAAAAAAGAAATCAGTGACTACTCACACAAATATATCAAGAGAAACGTGACAGGAGTACAAAAAAATGAACTTGGATGGCTTGAAATACAACACACAGATTGTCAATCCAGCAAATTTGCTGCCTTTACTTCAAACCAGCAAACATCTAAAAATTGTTAGTAAATAGATACGTCACTTTTGGACTGAGAAGAAATGGCTCAAAGATCACATTTTCTAACGATTGACTAGCCAAAAAATCTAGGCTTTGCTCTTTGACATGAAAGAAGCATCATCGCAATTGCTTGACCAGAAAGTGTCTAACACAACATGATAAACAAAGAATGGTAAGGGACCTTCCATTTTTAAGTGCCACAGAGGCTGGAGGAATTTCTTTTTCAAAAAAGAATCTGTATGTGCCCCCCCGCAATTAAGCATATGAGAATAGAGTGACCCCCCAAATTACCGTTATAACTGCTGTACAGCAGGTTTGCAGAAACTGTGTCAAAGTGTCATCTACAGATCATACTTTGCATATAAAGTAGCTATAAATTTTCAAAAGATGTCAATTAAAAATACAGATTTTTGATAGATGCCCAGTTACTTTACAATTCCTCTCATATAAGATGTAACAGCAAAACTCTTACTATAGCAAATTCATTTTTAACTAGAAGGGAGAAATGAAAACCAATAGTATTCTGTTTGTGCAAAAAGTCTACTTTGACAATTAACCGAATAAATTGACTTTGTCTACAATAAGTGGCAACAAACCAGAGATAATCAATGTTTAATGATAGCAATAAGAAATTTAAAACTGCTATTGTGAACCCCCTAAGTCTCTTAAAAATAAGTTTTGATCCCTCTGTTTTCCTCCGGCCCCTATGGGACTTACAAAATGAAAGGTCCCTAATGCACCATATGTATGATTGTGTAACACAGCGTTGCTCAGTGGGGAAGGATCCTCAAGGGGGCGCAATGCAATGCTAATGGGCTGCGTATGAGCCAGGGAAAAGGTATACATATAAAATTTTTATAGGCAATGATCTCATTTATAGCGAGTGGGGAGGGCGCGAAATGGTTTCTCTTCCCCTAGGGAGCCTTGCAAAAAATAATTGAGAAGCACTGATGCAACACAAGGAGTAATTCCAAGTGCATTACTACTTAGACAACACGCAGAACACCTGAATCATAAGTCTGAAAAATTCAAACACTGAGAACGTTTTTGAAGGGAAAATGAGAAATCTAAAGCTGCTTATATTTAAAAACAACCAAAAAAGCAATGGAAAAAATATCCACTGATGATAATAGCAGCATGAAAATGATTTCTTGTAGACGACTGGAAGGTGGCTTTCTCAGCCATTTCAACGACTACAAGGGCCTTTGATAATTCGGTCTATACGGTAATGATACTAACATGTAACATTACAAAGCAAACTGATGGAATAAATGTCACTATTTATAAAACACCTAAACACTATAAAATCAATTTAAAAATATATATGAACAATATCATCGAAGGTGCATTCCATGTTCTTAGGCCTGAAGATCTTCGGCGTGCACTAAGCGGAGGATATTTTTTTATCAAAGATGTTTTTTTGAAAACAGTAGTTGTTATAACCTGGTAATCATTTGCAGTTGGGGAACGTTCAATAATTACGTAACCATGTAAATCGTACGCGTCAGAGTATCTCGTATGAAAGCCTGCCGAGGGGTCGAACTGATTTGCATGATGGAAGACGATGATCTGGAGTGGTATGATTGCTCAGATATGTATTTTGATGCAGATCTGAACGACATATCACTTCAATCAAAAAGTTATGGAACTCTAGTTATACCAATTTGAACAGACAGTGAGGAAATAACTTGGAAAATCTTATATTCCATATTTCTAATACTATAAATACCATATTTCTAATACTATATGATAGTTCATCAAAGCTGCCGTGCTTTTTTATCTATTGTTGATCTCCCTATTTAATTATCTTGTTTAGAAAATAAACTCATTGGAGGAGGGGGGGAAGAGGAAATCATTGATGTAGAGGGTTTCCTAGATGGGCCTTTATTATTGATGGTATCAATTTGTTGAAAAGCTACGTAACTTTTAGGTAGGTGTATAGTCGCTGCCTACGTCTGGTTACATATGGTAGGTAGGTTCCTTAAAATTGCCAAAATTTGGGTTACATAATTTTTGAACGTTCCCTTGCCAAAAGTTATTACCACATAATGCGGTAGTGAAAATATAATTTACAGAGGTTACCTTTTATGGTATTCTCTTCCAAAAGAAATATAAATTTCTAGCACTCTATCTGAGTTCAAGGAACATATAAAATTATGGAATGGAAATATATGCAACTGCAGATTGTGCAAAATCTTTATACTAGATTTAGGATTCTTGTAAATAAAGATTTGTATTATTGATAATTAGGCTCTATTTGACATGCAGTACTGTTTCTTTTATATTATATCTAGCTTACATGTTTTTTTTATAAGAAAAAAGTTTATAAGAAAATGAGGCTCAAATTGTCAAAATCTTAAGAACATCTTAAGAAAATCACGAGGCTCAGTTTCCAAAATTAAACATTTTTATTGGCCAAAAATCGATAGTTCGTCCTTATTGCATTCAAAATGTTAAAGATGGAATTCAAATTCAAGTATACCATATTAATAATGAATGTGTAACCCATTTTAGCCAGTTTATTTCAGAAGAAGTTAAGAAAAATTTAAGAAAATCTCAGGCTCAATTTCGGAAAAAGTTAAGAAAATTGAGGCTGACGCAAAATTATGGTTTTCTTATAAAAAAAACGTGTATGTAACTAGAAAAAGAAGTTGGCCTTAATTGACATTATTATGCTATACCTTCTTAAAAGCTAATTGCAAAGAAATTAACCGTATCATAACATATCCACACTGTGTAGCCTTATAGGGAATATAAATTACTAGCAATTACGCTTTCGTGTGCCGGTAAATGGCTTGGCATGCCTCTTAGAAGCCAACTGTAAAAAATTCATCATATCATTTCATAAGCTTTATTTTCAGCGTTCGGCATAGAAACTAATGGAAAAAATTCTGCATGTGTAAATTCTAGAGTAGCTTGTTTTTGAAACTAGATCGAATGGGATTTCTCTTGTTGTTGGCTTGGTGGGTGCTACAAAGGTATGATTTTCGGTGTACCACACGTAATTCCTGGTGCACTTTCGGCGTGCAGTCTACATGGAATAAACCCTGGGTAGCAACGCTGTCAACACTGTTACTGAGTTTGGAATACCTATTTTCTGTATGAAAATCAACAGCTAGTATAATGGGCTATGGAGACAGTGGCACATTTGTCCATGGGCACGCTGGACACGTACTTAAGGGCCCCCAAAAATTTCTATATTTAGGGAGCCCCCCAAGCAACTTTGAAAAGCCTAGGAAGTAACCCAGAATTTTTTAATTCATTTTAAGGGCCCCCAATCCTCTGTGTGCCCAGGGTCCCAGCAAATATAAATGCAGCCCTGTATGGAGAATCAACCGTCTAACCTTCAAAATCAACGCCAGATCTTGTAAGTCTTAAGCCCCTTTGCTGGTATAATACAGAGTTTCTGAAGTTGGTACGTCTTTCTACTATGAATAAAAAACAACTATGGCTAAAATTACTACTATGAACACAAAATGAATATTACTGCATAAATATAATCTTATTAAAATGATTATCAAAGCTATGTTTTCATCAAATATATTTCGAAAATGCTCGCGCGCTATTACTAGTAGTATTAAATTGAAAATGCTGATCCGTTAATATGTATACGTAAATGCATAATCTATTATTGATGTTGATGGTATTCTAAACATAGCTCAGTTTCCTTTAGAAAAATGGAAATAGATTGAGCAGTTTTAGGCATTGATGAAACTGGAGCAGCAAACAACTTTCATGAATGTTGCAATAAAATCTAATAACGGGACATACCATGACAGATTTCTCAGCGAAGCCGATCAATACTCTAAAACCGAAGAAGATAATTAAAAGTTAAGTAAGACAATTAATGAATATATAAAGATAAACTTCATTTAAACAAATCAAAAGATCTCAGGAAGTCAGTAAATGAAGATATCATGCAGGGTGCTCTAGGTTGATTCTACGGCGCTTGGAGGCAGTGACTTACAAGAAATGTGAGCCAGAGATGCGTCGACTAATGAACATAAAACTAAGGCATGCAAAAGCATGACACTTACATTAACTGATTGGCTCCATCCGTTAGTTATATTTAATGGGAACAACACAAGCACCAGCTCGTGGTATTGTGAGGGGGGCTACCGACTCCCAGGCGTTCTCTTCTGCATCGTAGGATTCAACAGCCGACAAGTACTTGTTGCCGTCGTAGCCACCAACTGAATAAAGACGGTCTCCAAGAGCAGCTAGGCCTACAGCATCTCTGCAATTTCTCATTTGTGCCACAAGGGACCATTGATCAGTCAACGGGTCATATCTCTCTACACAGTTAAATTGTTGCGAAACAAAGTCTTTTGAAATGTCTTGACTGACAGGGGAATCGTGGCCCCCTAGAGCATACAAATATCCATTCAAAACAGCTACACCGACACCTGCAATACAAAGGAATATTCATGTACTTCACACAAATCATCATCGGTTCATTTTGACTCCATTAACTGCCGGAAACAAGTCTATACCAAATAGAGTTTAGGAATTGAAAGCTCTAGTGTTGATGACTAAAAATAAGAAAAAATCCCAGCAAACTCATAACCACTTTTATTGGTTTTCACATTTCAGCTACTATCTACTTACAAGCCACAAAGGGACTACACCCTAACTCCTTTCTATAGTATTATTATCATCGCACTAAAAATCAAGTTAATGTTACTAGTATACGATATAGTTACTATATTTTTGCTGAAGAAACAAGAGTTGGACAAACTCCAATTTGCAAGACTTTAAGATATTGTTCTCTTAACTTAAATGTATTGTTTATATTGTTTTCATAGTCGAGACTGATTATATATATATATATATATATATATATATATATATATATATATATATATATATATATATATATATATATATATATATATATATATATATATATATATATATATATATATATATATATATATATATATATATATAAATATATATATATATATATATATATATATATATTTATATATATATACATATACATACATAGTTGTCGGGTTTGAGTATTGCATATATCTATAGCTCTGTATTTTTTGCATTTATACTTGAATAGCTAATAGAGTTTATTAGTGATGACGTCATAAAAAAAATATTGTTTGGACTTTCATTCTTTGACCACATGGAGTGAGATAGCACTATAAAATACAAATGCATAGTCAATTTTAGGCGAATACTGTAAAAATGGGATGAAATACGAGCATTCGACCATCAAAAACTTGCCATACAGACCACTGTATTTTTCTCCTGGTTGCAAACGTTTAGAACCAGACTCAAAATACAGTGATTTGATAGGAACCATATCAGCATTCAATTGCCTATATCTCGGTGATTTTTCAGATCGAGCAGAAATTTGTCAATAGTAGTTATTTCTAAGTGCTTTTCCAGAAGTTAAAACCAAAATTAAAGTATTCTAAAAATATCATTTTCGTGACTTCACACCAATGAACTCTATTGTACACTATAAGATTTCTAACAAGAGGCTTCAAAAATCAACACGAGTTGCAATTTTATCAATGTAGTGGTATTCGTCAAAAGAAATATTGACTACTAAGCCAACAAAAATCCATCAACATCTGGTTGACATAACCCTGGCAACAATTTACGAAATATTTAATCAATATTATATGTTTAATATTCTCATTCTTGATAATTCTCTAGACCAGGCCTCTCTAAGTAGCGGGGTGAGCGTCCCTTGTGGCACAATTGGCCATGCGAAGTGGTGCACAGCAAGTGAACTCAAAAAGGAAAGTGAAAATAGGACACGAATTATATCACTAACGGTTGGATAATACCAACTGCGAGTGTTTTTCCCGTGCTCAAAACTTCTACATATATAGCAAAATATTTACAAAATCTTAACCACTGAGATGGAAGCATGTTAGGAGGAAGGAATAGCTTTCAATTGTGGCGCTTCTTGCTTAGTAACATTACCAAATTGGCGCATAGCAAATTTTAGATGAGATAGCCTGCTCTAGATGCTCTTCACTTATTTGTTGAAATTGATATGAACATTTCTCTTCCTAGTCTCAGTTACTTTATGGAGACCAAGCATTTTTCCTTGATACACTCTCACAAAAGAGAGACCACACGCAGAAGATACTAAATGGTGTACAAATTCACCTCCACGACGCTTCAGCATTGGAGCAGCTACAGTCCATTTATCAGTATGAGGATCATACACTTCCACTGAACTGAGACAAGAAGATCCGTCTCTTCCACCGACAGCATAAAGCTTTCCATCCAAGACGGCACATCCGACGGTACTTCGTGGCGAATTGGTCGGAGCTACAAATTTCCATTGTGATGTTTGTGGGTCAAACCTGTGTATACAAAGGGAACAGTCGTTTTTATAATGAAATGAAGCTAAATTTAAACCAGGATTAAAAGTAATAAAGGAAATTCAAAGATTGGATGAATATTACAACTACTCGTTCAATCACATATGAATTTTAACTATCCAAATACAAAATAACAGCCCAACATTTGAGCTTCCATTGAAACTGTGAATAACTGAACAACTATTTTATTGAAACATTGTGGGAAAATTTTAAACTAATGCATTCAAATAAAAAATTCCTGGAGAATTGCCATAAGAGGTAAACCCACATTGGTGACACTAATTAAGATAATTTCATAGGAACTGGGTCTCATAGCTTTAGTCCTATTCCCTGATAAATGTGAACTTCATTTAATTTCCATAAATTCACGGCATACAATCATAAACCCTGCTACGTTTAGGTAGTTTGCAACTGGCTATTATAGTTGCTGTCATCACGGTCCTGATATCCAAGTATTTACAACTGAAAGCAAGATGTCCAAATATATTCATACGAGTCAAATTAGCTTCTCACGTCAAAAATGCTTTTCGAAAAGACTACGGAAACACTAAAGAGAGCATTCAGTTGCGTTCCGGAATACACGAAGTTTTTATAAGAAAAAAGTTTATAAGAAAATGAGGCTCAAATGGTCAAAATCTTAAGAATATCGTAAGAAAATCACGAGGCTCAATTTCCAAAATTAAGTGTTTTTAATGGCCAAAAACCAATAATTCGTCATTATTGCATTCAAAATGGTAAAGATGGACTTGAAGTTCGAGTATACACGATAAACAAAGACAGTGTGGTCCATTTTAGCCAGTTTATTTCAGAAAGTGATAAGAAAAATTTGAGAAAATCTCAAGCCCAATTTCGGGAAAAGTTCAGAAAATTGAGGCTCAGGCAAAATGGCGGTTTTCTTATACGAAAACTTGTACACGCTTTTTAATAAAAAACCTAGCCCAATGTTTAGCTCAAACATTTTCTTATTCTTGGGCCTCTAATTATCAAATTGTAGTAGCAAAATTTCCACAGTGATTCCTTAAGTTTCACATTCAATTCCAAAAGAGTGGTACAGACACAAGAAAACATCGAAACTCTGAATGATACTTTTAATTCTGGCTAGAACTCAACACCAAAAGCATAAATTAGGGAAAGAAGAAGCTTTGCAAGTGTATCTTAGCTAGTTTTGGCTACAAATAAATAGAACCAGCTTCCTAAATCTTTATTGCTTGCAGATATAAATATTTTCAAATTAAGAAGTTCCTTAGGGATTTTTCTTTCAGTAGTACAAGTTCTTCAAATATTTTAGCTTTATACACGTAGGCTCCTTATATTACACGCGTGTATTGCATACGTGAAAACCAAGGCATATGGTAAAAATCATTCAAATATCTTAACCAAACTCTTGCTGTGGCTTCAATCAAACGTAGTAGAAAGCAAATACATGTTCTATATCAGAATTCTGTTCTCTATCTCAAATGTACTTTTGACTTTGCATGCTGGAAGGAAAATCAATCTGGTAACCACAAATTTACGAACCTTTCAACTGTGTTGAGATAAGACCATCCGTCGTGACCACCCACAGCATACATTGGGCCACCCATTACGGCAACGCCGACTCCATGGCGGTGTGTTAGCATTGGCGGTAAAGTTGTCCATTCATCAGTTCTCGGGTCATAACATTCGACTGTATTCAACGTTTTGAGACCATCTCTTCCACCTTTTGGAATGAAACAAATATAAAAAAATAGCTGTATTGTGTGGCTGCCATATGTATTACTACTTTTCATCACAAAGCTTCGTAATTTCACTTAGGTTTATAAAAGAGGATACCAATATTCAACTTTATACTATTTTGTGACATAATGCTAGAGAGCAGGCAAGAAATTTAATCAATCACGCTATAGAAACATTTTAAAGTTTTGGAAATATTCCTTAAAATACACCAGGGAAGCCGCCCTAAAAGTGTAGCAAAGGGGGCTTTGTTGTATAAAATACCGCAAAATCCCCAATATAAGGTCTGGGCTTATAGAGGCTCGTAAGCAATTTCTGGTGGGCTTGTATTCGAAGGGCCTATATTCGGAGGGCCTATATTCGGAGGGGTTTTTTGCTTGTGTATGCCAAAATATTCACCTTGCAGTGTTCAATCAGAGAGACTGATAATAAGATTTAATTCGTAGAACTTCAGAAAAAGACAAAAGTAAATACAGAGGCTCTAAATATGCCCTGTCCATGTTCATTCATTATCATAACTATACACACAGAATCCCTAATGTAAGCCCTGGGCTTATATTCGGGGGAGGTTATATTCGGATGGATATTTGAGTTTGTTTACAGGGGGGCTTATACTCGGGAGGGTTTATATTCGGGATTTTATGAGCTATGGGTCACCCCCTTGACTATATCTACTTTTGCGTTTACAGCAATGCACGTTTTTTTTCACAGAAGAAAAATGTCTATAAGAAGCATGGGACAGAAATTAGGTAAAAGTTAAGAAGTATTTAAGAAACATAGGAAGCCTGAGTTTCAAACTGTAACTTGACAAAACTGCTTTTAATAGTAAATTTTTGATTAAACTTGACAGAAAATAGAACTAACGCCCAACGTTTATACCAGGTGTAGGATATCTGTACATAAAAAAATAATGTAGTGTTTGCAATTAGGTTTTATTTATCATGCAATGCTGTTTCCTTTCTTTTATTTGCTTAAGTAGGTTGGCTTTAATTAGCGTTAGTACGCTGTACCTATTTAGAAGCCAACGGTAAATAAATTGATCATATCATATCATATATCATATAATATATCATATCATATATCATTAAACTAGAGAGACAATAGAACTAACGCCCATTGCACGCTTCAAAACGCATGAACATCCTTTTCTTGCATCACAGTTGCCTAATCTGGGCAAGCCCGTAGCCAGGCCTCTGTTTCAGGGGTGGCAAAATTGAAATGGAGGAATCACGTGGTACAATATCTGAGAGCTTATTTCATACTTTATGCTATCAAAGTCAAATAGATAATGTGTGTGCAGGAAAAGAATGAAGTTTCTAGTATGTCACAAAGACCAAGGTTGAGCTGAACCAAAATTTCAGGAGATCTCTCCTTATCTAAAAATATAAAGCAACAATGAAAAATTGCAAAAAAATTCCCAGGGTTGGTAAAAAAGCTGGAATCCTGTCATCCAGGGGTGGCATTTGCCACCCCATGGCTACGGGCCTGAATCAAGGTTGTTACCGTTAATAGAACTATTAATAGAATTTAAGAAACAATTACGACTAGATTTGATGAAATATTAAGAAACATTAAGGCTAAAGCCTGAGAGTTTCTTTCTTATAAAAAAACGTGCACACCTAAAATGTTTGACACTACCTTATCACAGCTCTTAACTTCCTCTGCCTTTTCAGGTGGTAAAATACTTCGTTGCTGTTGTCATTGCAAGTCTTTAAATTTAAGAAACATTTACGGCTGGATTTGACAAAATATTAAGAAACATTCAGGCTGAAGACAAAAAAGTATGTTTCTTATAAAAAATGCATGTAATTTGCTTGTCACAGCTGCGTATGTGAAAGTATCGAAAGAATGAAAAGTCAACAAAGGGTAGTAGCATTCTTCATCTACAGATAGGAGCGTACCTCTCCTCTCTTCACATTTGACAAATGCATAGTTTCCAACTTATCCAGCCTAGAATATATTCGATAAAGGGAGGCTGAGCCCCCCAAAACCTCTCTTAACTTAAACAAGGAAGGCTAAGCCCATTTCCACTGCGCCCCTGAAGTATACGATTTTTCGGCTGATAAGTGAGCTTGTAAACAAGACGTTCTATGAATGAACCGAATCATGGTAAAAGAAAAGGAAAAAATATCACAAAAGTTAGATTGGCTTTTATGGAGACGTCTTTCAGAACTGCACTTCATCTTTCCTATTTATGGAGATGAATCAACGGCGCCTATTCTTAAGGAACTTAAAAATCTATATCTCTAAGGATCCTGAGATTATACACTGCTTTCCGTGAGGACAATATTAACCATATTGTCTTTAATGCTAATTCATTTAATTCTGCACAAAACACTCCCTCCTGTTTATCAACAAAGGAAAAGAAATCTGAATATGAAATCTAACTAACAATGTCTGCCAAATTCTCTTGGCAGTGTCGTAAGAGAAGGAAGGATGAAGACAACATGGGTTGAAACAGTAGAAAAAGACATGAACAGAGTAAAGGTGCTGGTTTTAGATGGTGGTGGGAAAAAGAGACAGGCAGATTTAGAAATGATGGTATAAAATAAAAGCACATTGCGAAACCTGACTCGGCTAGTTATGTCTTCATAGGAGACGGAGAGGCGTACTAGAGAGAGAGAGTGTGTGTGTGTATGGTAAGAGGTGTACGGTAGGCCTCTTCTTTAAACGAAGGCTTCCATATCAAGACAAGAAAACTTGCCAAATGTCTAATCTGTTTACATCAGGCAAATAGCGAGAATTGTCAATGAATTACACATTCGTGCTGTACAAAACAACATTTTCTAATCCGCTAAGTCGTAGATTGCAATAAGACCCCTTACTCACGAAAGCTAATGCATTTGTGTAAGAAAAGTGTACTCTTTTTTAAAAAATACATAATTTTTCGCCGACCCTCAATATTCAGAAAGTTTTTATTTGGCTTTGAGCTTTAGATTATTCCAAAATAATTCTTAAGTGTTATAGGTGAAACTTGGACTGAAAATCAAAGGAACATATGCAGATGTTTGTTGAGGTTTTACTTCATCATAAAGCGAAATAAAGGTCCAACAGAATAGCAAACATTAAATCGATAGTGCAAAAGTTAATCTAAAAGGAGTATTATAACTCAAATACACAAAAATTAGAAGTCTTGATGAAGCTTGAGCCTTGCATCATTCTTATATTATTCTCAATATTCTGCGATTCTGAACCTCGATATTCTAATTAACATTATTCTGATAAAAAAAGAGAGTATATGTAGTATAGACACTCGTTTTTTATTGTGAAATCTATCTGGTTCATTATCGTTTTTGTTCTTATGTTGTTGGTGTTTTCTCTTTTTGTCTTCTTTAAATTATTGCTCTTTACTGGTAGGGGGCTCCCTCTCGATTAGTTTAAATTATTTACGGCGATCCTCTTCAGTCAATTCATATTGTATTAAATGCATTTTGTTAGCGTTATAATTTATTGTTGTTGTATTTAGTTGGTTTTTTTCGCTATAAATTTCGAAAAAAATTTGCACTTGATTATAGAGATCTAATAGCTGAGAGGAAATGAACGATGTTGAATACACGGTTTTTTTATAACAAAATGGTTTATAAGAAAGATGTAGGCCTACTCAGCTGCCCAATAAGTTAATAAAGTTCAGTACTCGATATTTGAGACTTCAGAAATTTTTCTATTGTTTATGATTTAAACAGCTTAACTTCTGTTATGTACCAAGATTTATCATCATTTCAAATGTACATGTAGTTCAAGAGTACATTGGAGCTTTTTCACTTTCATTAATGTACATGCGCAAAACATGGAAACTCAAAAACTTTTGCTAAGAAAGTCTTAAGAAAATTTTGATACTGAAATTGTGAAGAAGTTAAGAAAGTTTCAGCACTGGGCGAACTTGCTTATAAAAAAACGTGTAGTTGGAAAGGTTGTATTTTCACCGCTACTTCTGATTGTGGAAGTTTTGGACAAAAAAGTGCAAACTACTAAATTTGCAATAAATACAAAGCATTTTATCCAAAAAGTGTGCTGGGAATTTAACGAATTGTAGATCTGGCGTAAAGTAAGGTAAAATGAGAGTTTGTAAGGTGATATTCTAGAAAGACTGAAGATGTTCCTAAGAGGCAAACAGACACAATGGAATCAAGCATTAAATAGTCTTCAGAGACACACTAGATCTCTCCACATCCACTTCCAAAGCCACAGAGTACTTGTAAAGGACTAAAGTTGGTAAACATGAAAAACAAAAGGAATTTGAAAACAAAGAACCAGCTACATGCAACAGAGAGATGGGATATTCAGCCTATTTGGGGATAGAGGCCTTTTTTTCATGGATAGGACTGTTGATATAAGTTGTGACACAGAATCAGACATGTAAAACAAGACAAGATATCCTCAACCAAACTGTGTGTAAGATAATACAGCAGCATACTGTTGCAGCATAATGTACCAGCAAATTTCCTTACATAGATCTATGCAGATGGAAAACCATGAGGAGATAGACTACCCTGCATTACCCATCCAAGGATGGCAGTACCCTGGGGCTTGGGTGGAGGTGTAGCCCCCCACAATTTCACTGACTCCCCCTGTTGGCACCTGAATTTATATGCACTGTTGGCACTTTTACAATATTCATGGCCGTTTTCATATTTTTCCAGCCAATATGATAGGTTTTGTCTGTTAAAATTCTTTGACACTGTTCACTGTCAGCACTCTGCCAGCACTAGCCCCTCCAGCATTTTTCTCTGGTGCCATCCATCCACTCTGATTTACAACAAGGTATACACTTTATAAAAGGAATACTAAGGGACATGGACATTCTATACAAATGGTTAGTGTGAGGGTTTCACACCCCAAAAGACCATCAGATAGTCCTTGCTTAAGCAAAAATTTGTTCCATGGCAAGATGCAATAAATAATTGATGTCAGATGACCAGTCACTTTTTCTAGTATGCCTGTCCAAACAGTTTTTCAATGTATACTCCTAAGAATGCCACCCCCTCTGAGATACTGCAACTTCTTACAAATTGCACTCAGTATTGCTTACACATAGGCTTATAATTTTACAGTAATTCTAATACTTCCTAAACTAAATTAATAGTTGTGATAGAAATAAATTGATAAAAAATATTTACCAGACAGATACAGTTTGTTATCAAGAACAGCAACACCAAATTGTAAACGTCTTGTCTGCAGTACAGCAACCTCTTTCCATTGATTTGCTCTGGGATTATATTCCTCAATACACAAAGAAGCTCCTTTCAAATAGTCCATTCCTGTTGGGGTTGAATGTACAGATTAAAGTGTGACATGAAAGCAAAAGATCATGCAGAGAATAAATAAACCTGGGTCATCACTAACAGATATATAACAATTTTCTATACAAGGTCTAGAAGCCTGCATGTGATAGATGGATTAAAACTGCTATGTAGGAAATAAGTAATCATTGTGCAATCAAAGTTTGAACTAGAGCAATCATTGATACCAGTTATTCAATTGAGAAGTAAGCTACAATAATAGAGAATGTAACACCTGCTGGACATTTTCATAATGAATTCAGTTTGATAAATCACAAATTATAATTATAGCCTCACTCAAAAAAGACAAATGAGCTCTTCACCAAATATGCAAAGGATGAAAGTATGGTCAAAGGGGACACATCACACTGCTATATACAGTCCAAAAGATCAGAGCTTGAGATATCCAACATACACATTTGATATTGTGCATACATATAGGCAGATATACTGTTTTTTTTATAGCACTATGATTTCTTCTAAGTGTCATATATTTCAAATTTACTTTGCTGTAGAAACCACAAGCTCTGCAAACTAGAAACAAAAGTGAAGAAAAAGCATGTCTATATTATCCAGGTATATGAAAGGCATTAAGTCCACTGCCCATTACAATCCTATACCCCCAACAATAATCTCTTTGAGTCCATCCCTGTAGAATAAAGTAGCTAAAGAACTTATATACTGAAAGGGCATTGTCTTACCTCCAACTGCATATAGCACACCAACAGTACCTTTCCTGGGCTTTGCCTTCAGTCTTTTCAGCTCTCCTCTTTTTTCAGGCACAAGATGATATTTCATTGCTTCCAATAGCAAATCCTTACATTTTTCATTATCTGCTATGGCTGGATAGTGGGCAACTTCATCAACCAGAAATTTTGGGGATAAAAGAGGAAGTCTCACATTCAACAAGATATCAGCAATTGATGACTTTCTTGCATCAAAGTCATGGTTTATCCAGTTCTGGATACAAGTGAAGATTTGCTCCTCACTTGTAACATTAATATCATCTCCTGTAAGAATATCACATAACTGTTCACTGTTCAGTAAGAAAAACTCTTGGTTTTTGCAAACATCCAGAAAGTTGTCCTGTGTATACCTATCAGCTATGTTGAAAAGTTGCTCACAGCTATGTGCATCAGCAAAAGCTCTGATACCAAGGCAATTGGATGGATGTAACTGACTTTTCATGAACTCACAACAAGCATCCCGTATATCTTTAATCTGTAGAATTGATGATGATGCCAGGAGGCTCTCTACATTATCCACCCTTATTTCTATTTCAGATGTGTATGCATAATTAATTAATGCTTCCAGAGCTTCTGGTTCAATATTGTTCAATGTTACAACATTTTGGTTTGTTTCTGCAAGTTCTCCAGCAAACATTGCACTAAAGTAATCACAAAGGGAGCAAATAACTATTTTGTGGGCACGTATTTCCTTGTTTCCTGCAACTAAAACCACATCTGTGAATTTGTCCTCTTGTCGAAAAGCTGCCATTTTGTGGAAAGATTCGACAATCCGGTTGAATGACCGATGGAGTATTTTATCAACAGAAGTAGCTTCCATATTTTTATCAAAACAATTTCATGGTGAATGCTGAAAAAAGAACAGTGAACATTAAGACTAAAACAACCAGGGGGTAATGGAATCCAACAACCCAGGGTAATGGAATTTGAACAATTTTTCAAGAATTCAGACACCCTTTTTGGCAGATAATGATACTAAGAGGCAGCTGCTTTACCAAAATCTTTTCTATCATTAAACAATCAAAATTGAACACAGAAATAATAGGATTATAGCAGCTGCAGCTTATTATACAAATCCTCAGGTTTGCTGCTGCTGTGAGATAAACAAAACCATTAGCATATTTCAGATGCCAAGTACGCACGACGGTCTATTGGGAAATATCTGTGCTGACCTATGGTAGCATAAAAGGCTAATGGAAGATCTCAAGTGTATATTTCATCAAGAAAAAGACAAAATATGACAAATACAATACTATAGGAGATAAGAAGTATAAGAGATTTTCCCATAGTAGCACTGCATGTAGCATAGAGCCAACACTTCTACTTGCAATTTCACCAACACTGCTATATTATGCACAGAAAATGCAGTATTGACAGAACATAATGCAAGAAATTAATAGCTCTTTCCTTTCCATTTGAAATAGCAATTACTTTGCAAGGGCTCTATATATCAAATTCTGTACACATTCATTATATTTATATAACAAAAAAGTTAAATTGCGATTAAAGCAATTATATATGCCATAGATATTTTAACTTCTGCATGCCTATGAGCTAAATTTAGGGTGAAAAGATTCCAATATCCTAATGATTCAACGTTAATCAATGGTCAGTTACATGTATTCTAATATCAGAATGTTAATTCATCTTGGTCTACAAACATAACTTTGACAGTAAGGTGAAAGTTAAAATTCATTTTATTACATAATCACATACCCATTTCTCAATACTATAAAGTGATCAGGATGAAATGTTAATGTGATCTTGGACTTCACAATAAAATAGAGGAATAGGCTCGTGTAAACTATATAACATTTGATAGCTCTTGATGGGTACATTCATATGGTACTTTATGCTACCACATTGGACAAGTGTTGAAGCACAGATTTGAGTCAGGGTTTAGGGTCTTTTGATATTGACATCTATTTATCAGCCTTCATACATTTTTCATTTATATACAAATATACCTTATAAATTATGCTTCAGAAAGGAAACAAGCACTAGCTTTGCCTTGTAACCACTATTAAGGTTTATTAAATACATTATTACACACAAAATATTGCCTGAAGCCAAAATACAAGTGAATCATGATGAGTTTAAAAGCACTTAGGCTAATTTCTGAAAGCAATACACCGAGATGTCTGATTATCTGTCACTCATGTGCTATAAATGCAAACTTGAATACAAATATTTTACCTCCTATCCAAGACTATTGCAGCTATCAGGTTTCTTGTATCTAGAAAACAGTCGCACTATCCTTTCAAAATAATGTAAGATTGCGGTCTCTTTGAATCTGCTCCCTTGCGCAAAGAGACAGTTCACACTTGGAAGTAAAAACACAGGCTCAGTTGTTCTGCAATTGTCTGTAATCCTGCTTAATGTGGAAGCATAGCATTTGCTCCATTACTTTTTCTATATATGTTACTAAAACAGGATATGACCAACAAATATAATCCCCAAGCTAAATATTACAGGAACCGAAGCGTCTGCACGCAATGCACAACTTCAAATTACAATTACGATCGCACGACTTTACATTTGAGCATCCAAAAGTCGATCGCATTCTTTATCTAATTAGTCTATATGAGGTCATCAATGCTAAATGTTCTAATATTACAAAGCAGACGACACGGAAGAACAATATAATTCACTTATTTAATATGCGATTTTCTTTAGGCAAAGCCAACACAAGATATAATACTATATTGAATATATGTTGATGCACATATTCAACATGTCTTGGCCCCCAAGCACAACAACACGATACCTTGAAGTCCTAATAAAATATGCCCAATTCCACTACAACAACAGTAAAAGATATAAATCCTCTTGTACCTCGTTGACTTGTTCTTTGCAAGTTGCTTGGCTATTTGACAATCAGTCTTCTGATTAACAGCACGCGTACTATATCTTCTTAACCATAAACTAATAGCGCTACATTAACCAGAAACCAGTGGGAGTGCTACCAGATCAAATATATCGGTGTTTAATAGCCACTTTACAGCTGGGGCTTGCGTAAAGCGTCGTTCATTTCTTCACCAAACTGCTTTCCTTACTGGCGTTGTTGTGAAAATATACGCCGAACAGCAACAACAATAAATATGGATTATTCTTGGTTCCCGGATGTGACTCAACTATTTTGGACAATACACTTCACTATAAATTGTTCTGAGTATTGTGCAATTGACTTCCGGGTCCCAGGGCAAGTAGGGAAATGATTATGATTCATAATATGAATGTAATTAATAAATATAAAAGAGCCGAACTATTGTAAATGTGTGACAGATACCAAGAGTGTGGGCACCTGAGTACGAACTTGCAGATTTCCACGCTGAGAAACTTAACCCTAATCGAGAAACTTGCACGCAAGGGCATCTTTTAAGGACACTTCGGTCAATTCGATAGGAGGGCCAATCATCTGGGAGTACTGCACCCCCCCACTATTTAGCTTGCCGGCACATTTGCTGAATATCAATAGTGCTTGTCAACGTGGTATTTCTGATAAAACTCAAGGAAAGACAATTTGTCGGTAAATTGGGCGCAAACGAAATCTATTTGTAGGTCAACAGGGGCTTTGCACCCCACTAACAATTTAGAATCCCATGAATGCACATGCTCCTCACTTTTGAATGCTCTTCAATTTTCATTTAATTTAAATGTCATTTAATTTAACTTACTCTCTTTTATATGGACAATTTTGTTAGAACACGAGCCTGCAAACAAGGTAAGAACAAGGCTGAACCTGAAACCTTGTCATAATATGTATTTGTAGAAAACGATGCAGAAGTTTTCCTCAAACAAATGGACATGAAATGTCCCTTTCATTGAAAAATTAACTGTAACTGATACAGCAACAACCGGAGTGATGGCCCAGTGGTAGAGCGTCTGCCTCACAACCGGTAGGTCGTGGGTTCGAGCCCCAGCCGAGTCATACCTAAGACTTCAAAACTGGTACTCACTGCCTTCTCGTCTGGCGCTCGACATGAGAACTGAGTGAGAAAGTTAAATCCGCGGAGCTACCAGTGCACCAGCCCCCGCTGTAGCTTTCACTGCATTCGCAGACGCGTGGCCTAGGGTTATAGAAACGGAGATAGGCGCCGCCCTATGCGCCATTGGGCGCAGGAAAGGACTTTGACTTTTTTGACTTTGATACAACAGCATTTAAGGGTGGCACAAAGTTGCTGACGTCAGAGTGAGTGTGGTCGGCACTTCAGTCGGCATTGGCCTTTGGCGTAAAGGAGATACTCGGGAAGCACGAACTTCCCCTGACTTTCATCATGAAAACCTATATTTTTCTTCTGATTTCTGGAAAACAACTATGTCTATATGACCTGAGGGGTTGAGATCATTGATCAGTGGTCGAGATTTGGCCCTCGACTGCTGAAAGCTGCTAGTTTTAGCAGTGTTAACAGAACTGTATATGACAAAACAAGTCAACATTTTTCCTGGATTGATCAAAGTAAAAAGTTGAAGATAAAACGTAGAAAAGAACTATACACATAAACTAAAAGTACATGTTTAAATACGTTTTTTTTTATAAGAAAATAGTTCATAAAAAAGAAATACTCAGCTGCCCAAAGAGTTAAGAAAGTACAGCATTGGATTTTTAAGACTTCAAAAAGTTTTTAATTTCTATTTATTTAAAATTTTATTTACCTGTGTAAAAATGTCATGTATATGATGTTGGCTACCCTCTAACAATTTAACTTATGTTATTTAATAAAACTTATCATCATTTCAAATGTACATGGGGCTTTTTCACTTTGCATTGATGCGTTTGCGCAAAACATTGGAACTCAAAATGTTTTACTGGAATTGTTGAAAAGTTAAGAAAGTTTCAGTGCTGGGTGAAAAACCTTTCTTTTAAAAAAAACATGTACTTCTGTGATCATCAAAAATGAGGTCTTTTGCATGACCTACAGTATGATAATGCTATTATCCCCATGGTTATTGTAAGTTTCCCTGACTTTGCCTGATTAAAGTGAATAGAGCTCTTCCCCCTGATTTTCTATGACCGTATAAACCCAAAGGTAGTACTAAAACAACTTGCCTCGTGAAAATCTCTCAGGGCCCCCTTCAGGACCACAAAAGCTTGGGGGGGCTTTAGGCATTGTCCATATCCCATCCTACGTCGGATACGCGACTAGCCTCGCCGAATGCCAACCTGAATTCAGCTTGCTGCAACAGTCTTTCTACTGCTATTAAGATTTGTCATTATTTTAAGTGTACATGCAGACTTCGACGTGAAGCCAACGTTCTTTTCAACAAGGGCCAACCTTGCTATTACGAGGCAAAATGTGCTAAATATAGAGTTGTTTTAAAATGTGAGATCACACTGCAAAAACAACGCACCTACCCCTTGTCACACTTTGTCACAAAAATCAAGACCCTCCCACCCCCCTTGCGTGACGTAATATTTGAATGGCCCCTTATGTGCAAACGCAAAACACTGCCACGTAAAAGTGTTAGTAAAAAAGTTTTAAGAACAACAAATCACAAAAAGAAGACAGTTTACAATCTTGATGACTTCATTGCGAAAATAAACCCAAGAGGTCGTCTTCAGTTGCTTTTACATACTTTTTCATATCATATCGCCATTGGCACAATTTTTCGAAAAAATCTTTTCTAAAACCAATAAAATTCTACTATACTGCACACAAGGCTAATTTCTCATTTAATTCAGTCGACAACTGATTGACAAAGAAATGAAGGGATACAAGATATGGGACACCTTCCGTATAAAAAATAGATTTTCCAAAGTCAAATATCTATTAAAACGTCCAGCCATGAGTTAACTATCATAGCACTGGTATTTCAAGTCTTACTGGGTACTGCAAGTTTCATTCAATTCATGGCTAGGATAGTAACAGGGATTGAATTGCACGATAGGGAAGGTCTGCTAGGTCCTGCACGATAGGGAAGGTCTGCTAGGTCCTGCACGATAGGGAAGGTCTGCTAGGTCCTGCTCGCTTGCTTACTGCATATTCTACAGCGACAATAAACGTATGCCTTGTGCACTATCAGTGTTGAAGAAGAAGCCTTCAAAATGCTACTGCATTGAACCTATGAGCACAAGCTTCGTAACATTCCTGTCTTAACCTCTCAATGATGCAGGGGCTCAACAATAAGGGTTGAAAATAAGATGCCTGAAATGTTTGTGGAGCTTGTGAGTGCGGTGGTTGCAACACGGTGCAATCAAGGAGTTACTTTGGAGGAACGAAAAGAACCAATATTTGTCTCCAATTTCGTATCTGTGGGGAACAATCGGACTTCATGCGAACAAACTTCACTTCTTTCGCTACAACTAACCAAAAATTACACTATATTTTTGGGTTGTTCAAATTCTAGAAGAAGGTGCTAAGGGGGTTAGAAGGAAATGGGTGAAGGGCCTGCACAATTATATCAAATATAGAATTCTGAAATAAACCATAAAGTCTTTTTATTGATTACTAGTTAACATTCTATATCTAAATGGTGAGGCAACACCTGCTAGCTGAACAATCTAATCTTCTCTAAAAATTACAAGCAGACAGGTATAGTTTGTTGTCGAAAAACTATAAAAATTATCGCCAACATCAAGCCTCCATAGAAAAATCTACATACTAATATTACTCGGTGAAAACTATGACTTTAGAAAGATTCGACCCTAAGTCTTGAACGCATGGGAAAGGGAAAAGGATGGAAGACAAGCAATTGTGATGGGGGTTGCGATGAAGATGGGGGTTGCGATGAGGATGGGAATTGCGATGAGGATGGGGGTTGCGATGAGGATGGGTGTGGTGCTCGAAAGAACAATGATACGAAAACACAAGCATTTAGTTTTTCCACTACTACATTTTTCGCCTATATTTTTGCAATTTTTCTCTATTCCAAAATGCAAACAAAACTCTAATTTCAAAAATAAAATCAAGCCCTAAAACAGGCTCTTTCCAACTCGAATGTTCGCGCGTTTTTTTCAAAATGGAATATAACTTGCCTAGCTTTTTCCTACATTCAAACAATTCAAGTGGCTAAGGACGTGTTTATACGGAGACGAGCCAGTTTCCTGAGCGAAGCAGCATCAATATAAGCCCAAGTTTCACAAATGCTTACATCAAATCTCGGTTACCGGGCCAGCCCGCTTGCTTAGATGAAGAGAATCGCACCCTTTAATTGGGAACGTCAATCAGTGAGGCTTAATGTTTCGATTCGCTAAGGGATCTGCTAGTTTCATTTTCATGTAATTTTTCAATGCTTTAGGAGGGTTGCTCTTCAGCATAGCTAGTATTCGAGGAACCCTCCTTTAAAAAGCATATATGCTAAAATATAAGTATAAGCTAGTCTCCATATCAATACGGCCAAAAAAATCGTGAATCGGAAATAAGGTACGAACTGGCTCTAATTCGTGAATACAAAGAAAGATAATAATGAGTTGCGTTTCTATGACTCCCATACACTCGTGCACTATTCGCCCTTGCGACAATGTCCTTCCAAAGACCGACACATGTTTTATGCTTTAGTAATCATCCAATATGTGCGTTTTGATCGTGAGAGGCTCGTGACTGGATGTGAATAAGGTATGTATGACCTTGCTTTATAAAGGAAAATAACCTTGCTCGCCATTTTGCTAAATCCAACGTGAATAGGTGTATACATACATACATACATTATATATATATATATATATATATATATATATATATATATATATATATATATATATATATATATATATATATATATATATATATATATGAATATGCATGTATACACAGCATGCAAGTATCGATCCTCAAAAACACTATGGATAAATTAAAATTATCTTCGTTAAACGAGCAACAAGAGTTCGATTGTAATTCCACTCATTTGATGGCTGGATGCATTTACGAATCAAAATTTCTCGCTGTCTTTTTTAACCTGCAGCCCAGTGCTTATGTAATCCACAAGATGTAGCATTGAGCTAGAAAAAATCGTAAAGAATACTAGGGGTTTGAGCATGCAATAGTAAAAGAATAACCACAATACCACAATAAACTTATTTCCATTACATAAGGAAAAGGGCGAAAACATTTCTCCATTTCACGTTCATTTCATGTTAATTTCATTTTCAATTCATTTTCATTTCATTTTCAATTCATTTTAGAAATTTTGGCCCTTTAGCAAATGCTGGTTTTCAAGGGGTCCTCCATTAACTTCACAGAATAATAAATAAAAGCAAAGCTAATAAATACTATAACTAAAAATACAAAAGGAATTTCTTAAATAAAAGTATAAAGGAGAGAGACACACAATAAAATACTGACATCATGACACAATAGGCGTGATACCATGACACCCTGAAACAACAGGCGAGAGAGTCACAATAAGATAACGAAACCATGAAGCGATAAATTTACTTACCTTTGTATAGTAATAGCACCAACTCGCCGGGCCACAACATTGATAAACTCTAAAATAAAACAGCAAAATATTAGACGCAAATGTTTTGGCACTAAAGGGCATGATGCATAAGTATTGGGATTTAGTCATTAATATAAAATGTGTCCACCTATTCAGATTACTTCCAAAGAGCATCAACAAGGCTTGGTTGCACTACTTCAAGGAAAGGAGCAAGCACAAAAATGTCAAGCTTTCCAAATGGGAGGGTAGCGCTATGTAAATGGAGGAGCAAAGTGTGATATATATGACGTAATGAAGTAAAATAGGCCTAAAATACCAAAAAGCTTTCTATTTTCTCCAGAAAACGACTCATTCATTTACAACTGTAGTTGCTCCAAAAATCGTTGCCTTGTTGACAGAATATGTCAGAACATCATGGTAAAGCACAATTTCTATTGGTAGTGTGCATCTCTTTTATTCAAGTCCACCCTTAGCAATTCGAGTTGAAATTTTCAAACTACCAAGGATGGAGTTCAAATTATCAATTTGAAATTTACACGCAGAAAGGGCATTCGTACTCAACAGTTTCTTAACACACAAAACAGCATGCTACCAACCTTGACACTGGTTAGCTATTCCGTCAGCATCGTCCCATAACCGGTGACCATGGAGGAGATATTTTGTGTACATGAAATACTGTTGCATTCTTTCAAATGTTTCGGATGGAATGGATACAAGAGGGTTCACATTTAGCATTTTCTCGTAACTACCATTACTAACAGAACTGCCAAACGATGCAACGCTCCCTGTGTGCGATGACGTAGGCGACATTGGTGATGGGGTACCAGTGCTCCTAAAGTGGAAGCCAAAAAGTTCCATAAATAGCTAACAATTGTGACAGTAAGCAGTTGACTGATAGCAGTAAGGAAGCAGACAATTTTATGCTTATGTGTCGTAGTAAAAGTGAAAGAGCATCGAAAATCTGTCATAAAAGCTAGAGTCGATCATGAGGTCTTTACGTAATAGTGAGTACAGATGACCAGAGCTAATTAATCTAGGCGAACACAGAGCAGGGATGTGCTGATGGGGGAGTGGGGGCGGCATACCCCCCAATATATTCAAAGTTGGTCAAAAGTCAGTTATGCTGCAAGAGAAATGGACATATTATTTTCCGTGACATTTCATTTAGACGGTCAAATGGTCAAAACTCCCCCCTCACCAAATGGAAAGTGCTTCGGTACATCTCCGGCGCCGAAAGCCGTTCGAAGGCACAAAATGTCGCAACTAAGATTCTACTTTTTCTGCAGGCACATTTTCTCAGATCTATGCACAAGGCACTTTAATGAGCCATGCAGCTGACACAATAGGGTATGAAACGACAAATAGAAAAGCAAAAGTCAAAAAGGATAAGGAAGGCAGTGGGTGAACGTCAGTAGCTGAAATCACAACGATTTCATAACAAATACGGTAATAAATTCTAGATTTGATCATGAGGGAAATACACGATAGCTTATGTACACTTAGACGCGTCACATCAGTACAAGAGAGGTAAAATGCTTGACTCAAGGGATTACCTTGGCCCAAGGGACTACCAAAACCATTCATGCCATCTCTCACATATGTTTCGAGATGCCAAACACACTACACCCTAAGCCATGAATAAGCACTATGAGTCAGAAAGGAATAAGATCCTACTGGAACACCAAATGAAATGTAATAGCAAGTAACATACCCTTTAATGTTGACTCGATGTGGTGATCGGTGTACTTTAAAACACTCTGATAGCAGCTAAAAAACAAAGATAACAATGATAATTCCTAACTTTGAAATTTGCATCAATACGTGAAGAAGATCTGACATGTTGAAATAAATATTCCTGACTGATGGCAACATATTTTTGAAATGACATTTCCACCTAAGATTTCATTGGAAGAAGTAGATTTAGTTTACAAAAAAAATCCATTCTTTCTCTCTGGTGCATATCAGACCATGAACTATAACTTTTTATTTGAATGTAACAAGTTATCATTAAGGTTGGTTTTCAAATGGTTTGTATAAATAAAACTAAGACCAACAGTTTACAAGATACTATAAAACATAAAGAAATTGTTAAAAAAAGAGAGAACGAGGAAGTTTCCTAATTGATGTGAAAAACTGCTTTTTGAAATCACAGAACCAACAGCAGATCACAAGGTCGCTGCTTTATAACTAACCGGTGTACATAATCATTATCAGTAATAAAAGTGCCTTGGTCCGGAAAATGGCAACAATCATTTCTGTTGACAATTTCGCCAAGGTACAAATCCAACTCAAAACTATCACCGTACGCTTCTGCAAATCACCTCTTACAAGCTGTAACGTGGTTTCTGCGATTTTTAAAAATCAAGCAATATCTCTGGATGTATTTGTGATTCTAAGAGATATTGTGATTTTTTATGATTTATTGTGATTCCAAAAAAATTGAACAAAACAAATCAGCGAAATGCCCTGCTTTTACAGAAGTCATAAAAATCTAGTCATAGTTAATTGAAAACACTTAAAATACCCACATACCTTTGAATAACGAGCTGCAGAATCCTTTTTTGCTGCATAAAGTTTGAAATACAAAACACTCTGTAATCGCAAACTGCAAAAGAATATATAATATGTGTACAACACTAACCAGATGAACGTTCTCCCCTAACAGGGTTTCTACTGCATATCACAACTATTTCTAAGATTACCCACAACAAATTGAGAAACAAATTCACTGTAATAATTTAAGTCCTGCATACTACAAACACAGGCAGTGAAGGCTTGCTGCTTTGCAGAAATGCTAATTAAAAGCATGGCTCCATTGATGTACACTGAATATGCTCGCCGTAAAAACATCCAGCTATAACTCAAGATCGTGTTATATGAACAATACTGGGATTCGCCATTTTTTAGTTCTAATTGCTAAGTGTAGCTCTGGAAAATCGCTCAAAGACTATGGAAAATTTTACTTATTTTCTTCCTTGTCTGGATTCATGAAGATACTAGATTTTATCTACAGAGGCTATTTCAAAGGGCTCTTAAAACTACAAAAGACTATCTGAAGAGCATAATCCCAACTGCATTGCAAAATAAGAAGAATTTTTTGACTAGAAAGAAAAGACTTGAAACTTACCACTGATCTACAAAGGCTATGAAGAAATGGGTTAAATATAAAGGATAAGAAAAAGGATTATCACTTACCACAAATATACAAATCTGGAATCATAATTTGCAATATTATTGTTTTCTTTCTTCCCATATTGATTAACGACAAAACTGCGAAACGGAATGAATTGAAAAAACTTTAGAAAGGGTACTAAAAATTGTTGCAGATAAAAAACTGATATACAATAAATTATCCATTTACACAAGAAGGAAAATATATTTATCAATTATCATTAAAAACTCTACGATAATATTCATAAATGTATAATTTGGTATTCAGTGTGCTTGACAGACAACAAACAAATGGCAACCGTGGGTGAAATGAATAGGACTTGACCCTTGCCGAGCCCTGAAAACTGATTCACTGACTTGCCTAAACTTACCTAGAACCATGCTTTAAAGTCATGGAATAAGTGTAACACACATAAGGTCATCAACATCACCATTACTGGTTACGTAATAGAGCAAGGGCTCTCAACCTTGTCAAAGCCGCATTCACCACGTCATTTTTTATTGGAGAAATACAAAATGACCATATGAGTAATGTTTATGACTTCACCCTCGCTGAACCCCGAAGACTGACTAAATGACATACCTAGTACGAGTGGAGAGCCCATGGCTATGGAGACGGATGGTAAAGAGGATACATAATACTTGAAGAAGTCTCAAAAAAACATTACAAGGAATCTTACTCGACAAGGTCTATACACTGAGAAGTAATACACATGTACTCTTCAAAACCATTTTTAGTTCCCTAAAAAAATAAGGGTAAAATTTGATATTTATTATATGAAGATGGAAGATGTTTGAAGAAAAAAACTATACACAAATGCACCAGGAATGCAACAATTGAGATGAAATAACTGCTGTGATGAGTCTTGCTTCAACAGTAAACCACTGTTGAGAACCATCCTCAATCTGAAACATGGTGTAAGCAACGAACTCTACGTCTTTAGTCTATTTCTATATACCTCTTAACAGAGCCCAGAAAAAGTCCATGTCTGTGAACCGGAGGAAGATGTCTCAAATTTATGCCAGCTTTTGAGGAAGACCCAGTAATTTCATGCAAAACAATCTGGCTTGAAGGAGTTCTGACGCATGCAAATAAGGTGATTTGGTATGAGGAAAGTGGAAGGACAATGTGGAAAACTCCATATCGATGCTGTGTAATGAGGAAGGTCATACGTAAAGAAGTGGGGCTGCCGGAGGAAGGTGTGGTCTTTTCTGGACTCCACCTCTTAAAATTCACTCTGCTCTTACCATATGCTGATAAGATATTAACAGTGTTTACCTGCTACTTAAAACAGTAAACTTTGGAATGTAAAACATCTGAGAACAAAAGAAAAACTAGAGTAGAAAGTAATATATCTACCGTTTTCCCCGTTATCTCAAGGCCCACAAGATACTGTATATATTTGAGTACTGCATCGATGTATTTAGGAGCTCTTTCACTAGCATCCTGAAATAAATATTAACATATAGATATATAGGCATGTATAAATATATATATAAACATATGTATATATATAATACATAAGTACATACCTAAATATACGAATATATATATATATATATATATGTATATATGTATATATATATATATATATATATATATATATATATATATATATATATATATATATATATATATATATATATATATATATATATATATATATATATATATATATATATATATATATATATATATATATATACATACATACATACATACATACATACATACATATATATATCACACTAATAAACGTTGCAAAATAAATAGAAGGTGCAACGAAAAATAATGTTAAGGTTGAAAGGGCTAGAATGTTAAGGAGAAATTGTAGTGCTGGACCTGTTTGCTTAAATTGGGCCTCTCCCACAAAATATGCGAAGCCTCTTTAAGTTGATGGTACGTTTTAGCCGAATCGATAACTTTAAAGCAGCTCTCATCAAAAGAATCTTTACATGTTTCAAAACTTTTCAGCTTATAAACGTGTGAATTTTTATCTGTGAAAAGATGCTCTCGAACTCTTACATCCCGCACACGTAAATTTATAGACAACATGTCTTGTGCTTATTATATATATATATATATATATATATATATATATATATATATATATATATATATATATATATATATATATATATATATATATATATATATATATATATATATATATATATA
>OLMO02000001.1:21445780-21469340 GCA_900291935.2 Cassiopea xamachana | reverse complement strand
ATATATATATATATATATATATATATATATATATATATATATCTTCCGAAATTTCTCAATAGAATGAAATTAGATATGATACATAAAAAGACAACTAATTGTCTAATTCTGCAATGTATGTTTCGGATTCATCATCTGTCATCAGTTGCTAATACAGGGTAAAGGTTTAATCATTAGAACAAGTATATCTATATACATTCGAACAAACGAACGACAATCGTTATAAAGAAAATAAGGGGTGCTAGAACCTTAACGAAACATCGAAGTGCTGCACCTGATTATATAAGATTGGCCTTTCCCAAAAAATATGCAATGCTTCCTTAATTTTTAGTTGATGGTAAGTGCTGAACGAGTCCAAAATTTTGAAACAACTATCGTTGCAAGTCCTTTTAGATTTAATAGAATTCTTTAGATGTTTGAAAATGTTAGAGTTTTTATCTAAAGAAAGATGCTCACGTATAGACAGAAGTCAGCCTGTCTCACCAACATAAACAGAATTACATTCTGCAAAATTAAGGTACAGTATCTTTGACATTCATTAAGTTTTTGATTTTGAAGGAAGAAAATAAAAGCATGATGTTAAGATTTATACAATAACGTTTAGCAAAGGTGCGCACTTTACTGAATAAAGATATACTTGTTCATTAGCAACTGATGATGGATGATGAATCCGAAACATGTATTGCGGAATTAAACAAATAGTTGTCTTTTACGTATCATATCTAATATATATATATATATATATATATATATATATATATATATATATATATATATATATATATAATCATGTGTTATATGACAATGAAATTGAAGTTTGAAAAAAAATATATCCGTGCGTTTACTAAGTAATAAATTAACATATTTATAAACAAGTAAAATAAAATAACTTACCCATCACTTTTGCCGCGATTATGTTGTTCACCTGCAAACATGACAGAAATATTTTTAATGAACGCATTGATGAAACAACCTGTTAAATCGCTAATCGAATGTCAAAAGTACAGAGAAGCATCTGCTTTCACTACAGAAACTGTAAATCCCATTATTAAACCTTTCAATTGGTCTATGAAATAAAACAAGAATCCCAAAGCACTTTAAAGCTTTGTTAAAATATAAGTATTGCTCAAACATGTAACGGTGCTATGTCATATTGATTGGAGGAAAGATAACAAGCTTTGCAGTAATTCCAAACGCTCATTATCAAAATGGTTTAGTTAACAAATAATAAAGAACGATTTATCCGACACAGACGCAGTGACTATAATACACGTTCAAGTCTTTGATTGAAATCGTCTTCTTTCACGCCTATCTTCGTGAAAATATGAGTCTAACCTAAGTATTTCGCCTGCATAGGGCCAGGTGCGAACTGATAACGATTAAAGCCAAGTTTCAGGTGATAGCAGAGCTATGTCATCGATGCAAGATAAAACAACATGTTCAATGCTATCGCTGTATGTTTTGACGGTACTATAACGGAGATCAACTTTGACACCTCCCACAAAAAATCTGCATGTCTTTTAGTGATGGCTACAGATAAAGTAGTTATTGGCTGTAAAGATATTGAAAGCTCTGTGCATGCCTTATAACGTTGGCTACAGATAAATGGGTAGTTATTGGCCGTAGAAAAATTGAAAGCTCTGTGCAACTGGCTGCAGTACTGGCTGCATAAACAAACAATGTAATGCGAATTTCTAAGGACCTTTTCTGCTATTTGCTGCAAAAGGGGATTGTCTCTCAGAAAAGGGAAGGCTGTCATATCTCTGGGGAAAATGTAAATATGGCAGTGATCGTAATCATAGTCAAAAGAAAAATCTTCTTAAGAGAAACGTCATTATTGGTGCATGTCTATATTAAAACTAGCATGAATACTTTTATAGGCCCAAAGTGTAGCATTGTATTCCCAGATCGTATCTCCTGATAGCGGTGAGACTCAAAGGGATCCTATGCGATTGAGCACTCTATGCATGCTGCTGACTGCTGTATAATCTACCGCTAGCACTACGCATAGCTCACTGCTTTGGCAGTTTGACCGCTCTGGTAGATGTACAATGGCATCTTAATTTTACTCACGCTCAACTGAAACAGGGACGGATACAGAGCTGCAATTTGGGGACATCTGATTGATGTCATTGTCCTTTTCATGCGAGAAGTTTCTTAAGACAATTGTTTGGTATAGAAAATATCGTCGTTTAGGGGACATGGTCCCATTGGGCCCCCCACCTTGGATCTGCCCCTGAACTGAACTGCACTGATGAGCAGAAGTGCCTAATCTTTGCAAAAGTCTGCAGCATACTAATATTGCTACCAATACCATGGCAAAAAATAAATGACTAAATAGAGCGCTTTGAAAACTGCTCATTAAAAATAAATAACATTCTAACAATCTATGACCATTGATATTGAGTCCGGTTTTACACGGAAAAGAATTCTCTTAGTCGTTTTAAGCACGCCCAAGCACCAACGACGAACGAGTTTGAATACTGGCCTGGCAGCAGGCAATACCCGTTTTCAATACTATAAGAAACATCTATTGGTATACCTAGTACTAAATGTTTCTTACTTTGGCATGGAAATTTCTCCATCAAAGTACTAAAGCTTCTTAATTGGTTCTTACTATAGGAGCCACAGATTGCCTTACTGTTTGGAAGTCAAGCACGAGAGCACACGACAGGATCTGTTGATATACGAGAGGGCTCAACTCTCAAATACTTCAAAAAGAAATTAAAAGCATATCTATTGGCTGATCAAAAATAATAACTGAAACACGATCCCCTGGAAGAGCAGCAAAATTAGTATTACTCGCCATTATGCTTGTCAATTTTGTTCTTAATATATTATTTAAAGTGTATATATGCATATGTAATATTTTAGTTGCTGAAGGGCTATTTTTTCGTGTATAAATAATCGATTACATTACATACGAGCGTTTCTAGCTGGATATAGACACTGACTCTCACGAAAAAACTCAAGTAGATCAAATAAATATCTTTTCCCGCCAAACATGGAACTAATTAAGACTTATGCATACTGTCGACAAAAGAGTTCACCACCCGATGCTTCTAAATTTCTCTGGAGTATAGTACTTGAGGCAGTGGTGACTTCTAAAAATGTTAACAAGGGAGGCTCTAGGCTCAGCTACAACCACGCCCATATTTTCAGAGATGGAAACATGGAAATTTAGTTTAATACTGATATAGTATAATCAACAATAAGAAATGTCTCAATAACCATATAGCAGTTCACAATTGATCATAGCACTTTGGAAGCAAGGCCAATAAACTCTGAAAAGCCAAGCCAATGCAAGAATTTTTGGGGGTGGCTGAGCCCCCCCAAAATGAGCAGAAATTTTAACAAGGGGGACTCCACCCCCCTGAGCCCCCTAGAAATCACCCCTGACTAGAGGTTCATAAATTCTTGGTCAACCTAGTACCAGTTTCTAACAAATGAGTTTCTTATAGAATAAAAAACGTGTAGTCGCTGTAACTGGCAAATGATGATGTGGGACTCTGAAATTATATGCTACAAATAAATGACCACGGATACTGATATCCTAACCTCCATTAACAATTGTCAATACCGGGCTTTTAAAGCTATAAAATCCAGTTCTAATTAAAAAGCACACAACTATCTCACCCAGCTTTCTGGAAATATTATCACCTAATACATCCATTCTATCCGTCTTACTGGGCAAGGATTAGCCCTCAGCCGACGACAGATTATGGATTGAAAAAGATTCCAAGTTTGTGACACTGTCTGTTTCATGGATTTTGTTCCGAAACAGATTCATCAGCGTTAAATACACGATAATCTCCTGCCCATGGTTAAAATCCAAATATGAAGAGAGATATTTCGACAATTTCTATTAGAAATCTCAGTTTTGATTGAGATACCTTCACTTAATCTGTACTTCATGCTTTCCGCTGTAAATAAAGGCTTTTCATGAAGTTTTTGCTCAACGTATTGCAGGATGAATCACACAAAAATACCAGCGCATAATTGGGAAAATTCCTGGCGGGTCCTCATTAAGGTGACGTATTGCTTACAAGTGGGCTACTGGCCAGGTTGATGAATGGGCCCCCACTTAATTACTGCAATCATTTCCAACAAAAAATGCGTCCACATTCATAGCATGCTCCCGGTCCAATCTCCAAAGCTAGAACGCTTATGTCTACCAAAATTCTCACCAAAATGACAAACTATATACTAATATGCAGTAACCTGAGAGAAAGCAAAGACGTCCCTAGGTGAAAAGAAATTCAAAACCTGTTGGTAAATCTTTAAAGTTGTCGTTTAGTTCGGCAAATGTCTTTATTTTATGCATGCTACTAACTCCAGAGCAAGAATTTCGTGTTGCGGTGTAATGGAATCTGTGAGTTACACTCATTTTGTCGGCAAAATGCAGGTAGGTCCTATAACCACTAGAAGAATCTCCGGGAACGATCTTGCAAGTTCAACTTGCAAGACCGTTCGTGGAGATTCTCCTAGTGGTTATAGAACCTACCTGCATTGTGGCGACAAAATTAGCTTTGCACAATTATCTTTTAAGCAGCCATTCTAAGAAAATAATCCTTGACACCACATAGAAGGGCGGAGGGGCTCCAATTGCAAATTTTTGACAATTTCATTATCCATTACTACTTATTAAAACCACCTAACTAAGCAATTTTGAAGAAAATCCAACCCCCCATTTTATTCACAACCCACCCAAACTAAAGATTTCAAAGTTTTAAAAAGAATAAGTAAGTAAAATACATTGGCTTTGTGAACGTAAATCTATATTAACACGTAAGGAAATCAAAATATACTATGGAAGGTAGAAGTACAAGTAAACACTTGTTGAGACGTCCTAAAAGTAGGTAATAACTGATTGGCATCAAAAACTTTTGGCATTTACTAATTACAATAACTTTGAAATGCTTGGGTCCCCATACTGTCTAAAGAAAATTACCCCCCGAACTATTAAAAACTTTCCCTGTATGAGTGATTAAGCTAAAACTATACCCACTTTCATTTATTAACACCCCCTCCAAATTATGCTTTTGTAGCAAAATTTCAGCCCCCCTTGTTATTGCACTCTCCCCTTACTATTTGGTGCCAAAAGTAGTCAGGCAGATCAAAATGACGCAAAAACTATCGCAGTTTTTGTTGAGGATACCGAGGAATGCCCACATTGTTAAGACCTATTGTTAAGACATTGAAGTTCAAAACCAATCATTGGCCGGGAAATCTATTGCCATGCGCGAACCATACACTAACCCATTGCACTGTTCACAATAGAGCAAACTGAAAATATGCCTTGAACGCATGCTCTTAGATGCCCTTTGGGGAATGACCGTTAGCTCATCAACTTGAAGGATTCATACCCCTAACAGCTACGTAATAAAAAACCTCATGTTGCTCTGATCAGATGTGGATTGCACTGAAGTGCTTAGAGCACAACGGTTCATTGTAATAGCTGAATATCCAAGTCTTGAGGTCCGAAAATGGTCGACCAACAATCAAAATAGTGGCAGTATGGCTTATATCTTAAACCCTAACTGTAACTGAATGTAGTGGATTTTAATGAGCACTCACCTGATAACGATAGAACGTTTGCATTGGCCTACGATTTAAAAACATTATCTATATCAAACCATGGACTAAATACATGCTTTGCGTTAATATGCCTAAACATGTAAAATTGTAAATGCATACAAACATACTATATAGATGTATGACTGTATGCTTTCCTATGGAGGGAGATTTTAAAGTGAGTATATATATGCTCTTATAGCATATATATATATATATATATATATATATATATATATATATATATATATATATATATATATATATATATATATATATATATATATATATATATATATATATATATATATATATATAGTGTGTACATGTATGTACATATAACTATAACTATATAAATAATTAAGCACATAATAAAAATATATTTATTTATAGTAGTGACATTCTGGAATGATAAGGAAATATCACAAATTCTCCATGTTGAGGAAACAAGAACACTTTACAGCAGCATTTGATTAACCTGCAGATACTATTTCTCTAGAGGTCAGGTCAACTTTGTTGAGCTACAAAGCAAGCTGATTAGCGCTCGCACCTTTGCAGAGGAGGACAATTCCCACGAAGATCTCTAGTTTATAGAAGAGAATGGAGAAGCATGTGGGTAGAACACATGGAAATGTTGCTCAACAACAGACGCAATTGTGCTCCCAAACAGTGCAAGTTTTAAGGTGTAAAAACTGTAAAATGCTCGATGGCTTCATAAGCCTTAGCAATAAATATGTAATTCCATGCAAATAGTAGGATGGACCAAAAAACAGAAATTATACTTTTTCTTATAATAGAATAAAGCCTGGAAGAATATTAAGAATAATCTAATAATAATACTAGGAACATCAAGACTTATATTATTTATTTGTTTGAGTTTTCATTTAAACTAAAGTTTAAAACTTAGGTACAAATCTACTGCCATGTTCTCTTGTTGGTTTGTTTCTTACAATGAGTTAGTACATTAACACAGATTTAAACATTCAACATTTGTCACCCAAGCAAAGAAGAGTACTCTTAAAATCAAATTATTTTAAGGATATTTTGGTTCGGTGAAAAACTAGGTACTCTAATAAAAATGTGTGCAACAACATTTAAAGGGAAAAGGGTGGGGGCACTATGGAGATTAAAATAAAACACTAATAATCAGTAAAATTAACTAACAATGAACATTTTTTTCATATTCGATTTCACCTCCATTTCCCCCCAATTCCTTGGGGCTTGGGGGGTGCCTCTGTGGGGACTTTAGTTCTAGCATGAGCGCTTAGGACTGGATGCCTTTCCTGACGTCACCAATGGCCTTCGGTGGGCCTCGAACCTCGGACCACGTTGGTCTAAGTCGAGTTCCTCACCGCTAGGCCACGGCTGCTCCAAACTAACAATGAACATAACGGTTAAAATATAAGAATTTTAAGGATCAGAAGAACTTAAATTTAAGAATAATTTAAGAGTAATGCAAGGTTCAAGTTTTATCAAGATTTCGAGTTTTTGTGTATCTGATTTATGGTGTTGTTTGCAAATTAAAATTTGCACTATTGATACAATATATATTTTGATCCACCTCTTTTGTTTTGCTTTATGATAAAGTAACACATCAGCAATGAACTGAATTTATTCCTTTAGTTTTTAGGCGAAATTATACCGATGGTATTTACGAATAATTTAAGAATACTCTAAGGTTGAATGCCAAAAAATTTAACAATATTGAAACTCAGACAAAAATCAGAGTGTGCTTTGAACTGTGATACAATAGGAGAAAAAACTCTTACCTTTGGAAATGGCACATGCGGGAAAGGGAATCTTGTGTCATGTGTCTTTACAGGAGTTTGTATGTCTGTCAGCGGTGGAAGCGTCTCAGTCATTTCCTACGAAAGACAGCGCATATCGTGGGATTAAATTCGCATTGTTTTATGGAATAAAAACAAACACTTGAATCTCATAACATTCTGCCTAATGCCGTCGGTCTTTAAACTAGGTGTCCATCTTAATTTCTTGGCATGGCTGTTCTTGTCAGGGATGGCGCTTTAGGGTGCGCCGCGGGGCAGCTATCCCCCAAAATTCTGTAAGATACCCCATCGGCAACTTAAGTATGGAAAAAGAGATAAGTCTGTCAATACTTTTACTTGCCGAAGATAGATGAATGCTGTCTGAAGTTGTGTTGGAAAATCGATAACAGATTCAATTCATCCGCACTATTTCTAATTCGGCAGCAATATTTCTAAATTGTCGGCAATATTTCTAAATTGTCGGAAGCATTTTTAAATCGTCGGCACCTGATCTCTAGCATCACCCCTGGTTCTGGTTTCTTACTTCCTGAAGTGCAGAGGAAATTCGTTCCAGGACACTTACAATAAAAACTAACATTAACTTCGCTACAATCGCAAATTATCTTTCTTTAATGGCCGTAACTTAGTTCGTGCTTGCTACATGTTGTAATGATCTGTAAACCTCACGAACGTCACGTAATAAGAAAGGCAGGGATTACAGTTGATTCTGGGTCCAAACTGAAAATATGGCCTTCTCAATAAATGTACATTCCGCGGTGGGGAACGTTTTCGATATGAAATAGTAAGTAGAACAAGCATGTTATATAATTGCCTATACGTATCACAGAAAAACCCGCCCAATTCGTGGGTCACAAGCTATATAGTAGCTACTTGCAACGAATGGCATGTAGCAAACAGAACCAATTGCCTACAACAAATCCTCAGGTTTACCTTACTGCAGTAGAAAGCAAAACTTTGTAAAATAATAATAACAGATTCTTAGATCTGAAGTGTAGATCTTCCTTACATCATAATAGTACCCAAACATGCTTCCACGCAAAATGTGTACACGTCCAGCAAATAAATCCTCTCTTGTCTGGTAAAGATTACAGTCTAGCAAGGCCTAAGAATCTTACAATGGGCTATTGTTTATGTCAACCAAGCAGAGGAAACCACTTACAATTCCATTAAAAATGAACAATTGTGCTCGAAAATACCCCCCTAATAACATTCAAAACCATTTAGTGGAAAACAAACTTCAAAACAGGCTACATAGACTATCCATACAATATGGTTTACGCACATTTCAATTGCTGTATGATTATAAATCATGTCGATCTTGATATCAAATATCCACTCATACTTTCCTAACTTTCTAGAGACATTCAACAGTACTAGCATTGGCGTAACCAACATAGGCTGAGGCTGGGGATACTGCCACGAGCCCCAGGCTTTTGAGGGCCCGGAGTAGCCCACCAGAGGTTTTCAAGAAACAACCGTTTTGCACAATCTGGTGTACAGGGCAGCGGAGGTAACTGATACACTCGAGGCCCTTAGGTGTCATCCAGAAAGGATTTCCGCATAGTTCTACCCATTTTTAACTCCCTTCCCTCACCCTTATCCATGTCTGTCCATTTTTTGACTAACACCCCATCCATCCCCCTGTCCGTGCGGGGATACGGCTCCCCACTTTTCAAAAATTTGTAAATGAAGTGCCCCTTTTAGGTTACATAGTTGCCCCTTTTTACACGTGAGGCTGCCCCTTGAATGCATGTGCCCCCACTTTTGAATGCTTCCTACGTCCTTCCTTGTCCTTCCAAATCCTTTGAGGGCCTCCTGAGTTGTCTTAACATATATCTGCTACGCCACTGGCTAAGGGCCCGCTAAGCCCTTGGCTGCTGTCTAAATAACTTTACGGTGTGTATTTAAAGTCCTTAAATTATAATTTGACTTATGCATCACATTGGCGATTGGAAATTATGGAATATTGGAGAGCATTTGCTAACAAAACATTCCTAACAAAAAGTGACATTTCATGAATTTCGAATCTAGATAAGAACTGTCTTATCATAGCAATATCAATCAGCATTCAAATACAGAAATTGAATTGGATATTAAAACGCACAAGCATGCAGCAATGGGTGAAAATGCTTTGTATGATGTTGAAAATAGGCCAATAAAAATGAACAGAGGGCACCGCTATCTTGTTACTTAATTCTAGCTCTAAAAGCTTCCTAACTCTAAGAACTTAACTGTGCCTTATTAAATGTAAACTTCGTCAATGCAGTTTACTTTAAAAAGAAAGCTTTTTGGTCCAGTATTGAAATGTTCTTGAATTTTTCTTCGATTCAGTATCAAAACTCTATTCACACCTCCAAAGCATGAGTTTTCGAGTTCTGATATTCTGCGCATGTATAGTAAAGGATAACACAAGTAATACATAGCAATACAAGAAATCTACTATAATCCACTCATTTGAAGAACATCTTTTTCTAGAGAGACGTTTCAGGGGCGAGTAAAGCTTGTGTACCACACCTCTGCAATCTTCAGATCTCAGAAGTCCCAGCTTTGGTTGGTTTCAAACTGTGCACGTGAAAGGCACAGACTTAAAGGGAGCAATCATGAGGAAAGTTTAGGAGAGCACATTTACAAAGTCAACCCAAACGTGTCTGTGGTTTCAATACCATGATACTAGAAGAGAAGGAAAAACGTGTCGGCCCCATAAGAAACTAGTCAATCTACTTCCACAAACAAGCTTTCTGCTCCGGAGTTGTCGCCTCTCCGTTTCTGATTAAATGTATTCTAACAAGAACCAGACATTTCAGATCAATGAAGCTAAGCTGGTGCTCGAGGGTAAAGACGACACGCAACCCATCAGAACGTGTTATTGATATTCAGAACTATGAACCCCCCCCCAATAACATCATTAAACAGCCCATCCCTAACCGTACCCCTAACCCAAGCTCTATCACCAAACAACACTCTAACAATTACCCCTGATTCCAGCCCTAAAACCTTGTCCACACCCATTTTTGCGTTCTGATGGGTTGCATTTCATCTTGATCAGGCTGGAGAATATAATACAACAACAACACCACCACCACCAACACCAACACCAATAACAACAGCAACAACACAGCAACAACAGCAATTAGTTTGAAACAAAATGGAGAGTTTACAGTTGTAAGTGACCTGCTTTGCTTGCCATGAAGACGTAGGGAATCAGGTTATTAAACGAGTAAGGCATGCCAGGTTCAATCAATAACAACAGTATGCACAGGAACCCTTGAAACCACATTTCTACCACAATCTGTAGTAACTGTATCTCATAAAGAAGAAAATAGATTCTATAGAGCATTTGTTTGGTTGAGGAAAGGACCGGAGGCCTAGAGTACTAGTAATGAAAATATCTGCATTTCAAAAAGCAGAATGTCATTCTAAATGGCTCGACTCATCATAAAAATCAGTACTCTATTCCCTACATATCAATACTACGCTTCAAGGTAAATAATACTATCAACAGGAAGTGGTCTAGAAACCGGAAATTTACACCCAAGATGATTCACAAATACGTTCATCTGGTTAACTAATCAAAACACTTTAGCAACACCAGGGGTCAATAAAAAATGCAAGTCACATTTGGCCAATTCACTCAGCTGAGTAATAGCGAATATATTCTGTTTTATGAGAATAAAGGCTCAAAATAACTGAAATTTAAGAATAATTTAAGAATAATGCGCGGCTCACGCCTTATCAAGACATAAGACCATTATTGTATCCTAATGTTTTCAGATTTACTTTTGCACTCGCGATACAAAATAGAAACTCTTGATTAGTTTTATGGTGTAGAAAAACCTCAACAAAGATTGGAATATATTTGTTAAATTGGTAGGCGAAGTTACACCTTTGGTATTTAGGAATAATCTAAGAATAATTCTAGGCCTAAAAGCAGAAAAATTAAAGAATATCGAGGCTCGGCTAAAAGTTAGGTACTCGATTTTACCTCAGTTTCCCCCAATTCCATGGGGCTTGGGGGTGCCTCTGAGAGGACTTTAGTTCTGGCGCGAGCATTTAGGACCGGATGCCCTTCCTGACGTCGCCAATGGCATGCGATGGGCCTCGCACCCAGGACCATGTTGGTCTTAGTCGAGTGCATTACCGCTAGGCCACGGCTACTCCTCGGCTAAAAGTTAGGTATTCTTATAAAAAAAGAGTGTACCTATTCCATTGCACACCTCTCCAAAAAATTACTGCACGCATATAAACGCATAAAATCCGCAATACGGTCAGCAACTAGGGTAAACTTTCAGTTATTCCTGGCAGCTTAAGAAGGGAGGATGTTTTAAGCACTCGGGGATAGACTCTTCATACCACAAAAATGTTCTGCAGCACCAACCACATAGGGTGGTAAACATCTTTGTCAATCTGTCATGGTCCTTACTGGCGAAAAAATGGAAGTTAAACATAGTTCTAAACCCAGGTATAGCATTGCTACAGGAAGAAACTAATCCCCCTCGTACCAATTTGGGGTGTTAAGATAAGAGATCAGTGGGATTAAAATAAATACAAAGCTAATGACAAAAACTGTCTCAAAAGTGGTGCGAAACTGGTATTAATGTAAGCTAGGTATAAAGTACTATTTTCGATAAATACTCTTCTACAAGTAAACACTGGCTATTCGTTGCTACAAAAGCACCCGGTATAAAGAAAGAAATGTTGGAACAGATGAGACTCCAAGGAGTCAACCAAGAGTACAAAATCTGTTAGAGAAATAGGAGCATCCTCCAGAAATATGAGAGGCAAATTTACTGGAGGCTTATCTGCTTTCAAGTGACTTATATTGGCTAATGCAAGGAGAACTTTGAATTATTTTGTCTGAGGTGGTGAATAGACGGACTTGGAAATTCACTCTAGCTAAGCTAAACCGTAAGTGGCAGACTGATCTAACATTCCATTAGCGTGGCTGGACTTGCGGTCTGCTATTACTTCAACCAAATAGCTTTAAAAACCTTTAAAAATGTATTCATCATCCTAGGTGCAGAACCATAGTATGAAGCTTAGCTGTGTTAAAGAGAAAAACAATTCCAATATAAGTATCAGACAGTAAAATCAACTGGGCTGGATTTCGAGCAAAACTATGCTTTTGAGAGGTAGACTGATCTGCAGACGTTCTAATGAAGAAACAGATGCTGCGTAGGAGCTCAGAATGGCTTGGCAACAATAAATGCTGAGAGCATTCATGGTCTTTACGAAAGAAAGAGAAGGAATTCTTATACTGAATCAAAGGAAAATATGACTAACTTCAGTATATAGAGAGAATATTCTTCTTCAAAGAGATACACGTTTTTTCATAAGAAGGTTATTTTGGCCCAGTATCAAAACTTTCTTAAGGCTTTCTTAGCAAAAACTTTCGAGTTCCAATGTTTTGCGCATGCACATTAATTGAAAGTGAAAAAGCTCCATGTACACTTGAGATGATGATAAATCTTAGTAAATATCAGAAGTTAAACTGCTAAAAGATAGCCAACATCACATATATGACATTCTGTACACAGATAAGTCGAGCTTTAAATACATAGAAATAGACACTTACAAACTTTCTTAAGTCTCAAAAATCCAGTACTAAACTTTCTTAACTTTTTGAGCGGCTGAGTACTACTTCACTTGTAAATCGCTTTCTTATTTAAAAATGTGTATTCAAGGGTGATTTTTAGGGGATTCTGAGCGCCTAGTGCCAATTTTTCAAATCACTGTTCATTTTGGGGCTCCATCCCCCACAATCTTTGTATTGACCTTGCTATTCAAAGTTTATTGATCTTCCTTCCAACAGTTTAGCTTTGCCTTGCTATGCTGAATTTTGCATTGTTCTAGATACTTTTTTTATAAGGAACTTACATGTAGACGGCCGAAATATTAAGGAACTTGTACTACTAACGGAGAAAAAGCTAAGGAAATCTTCAATTTAAAAACTTTTTGTAACTGCAAAACAATCAAGAATTAGGCAACCGGTTACATTCACTTACATCCAAATTTCGCATAGATACATTTATAAACTTTCATTCCTTATTTGTGCTTTATTCTCAAGTTCTAGCCAAAAATTAAAAGTAAAATGCAGAATTTTGATGCTTCCTTATGTCTGCACCACTATCATGGCACTATATATGCAGTGAAAATTAAGGAACTATTAAGGAACTTTTAGTACTAGCATTTGATAATAAGAGGTCCAACAATAAGGAACTTTTTAGAACTAGGCCTTAAGCTAGGTTCCTTATAAAAAAGGCGTATATTGTTAATGAGATATTTGTAATTTCTGGCTATATCAGGGTACATACCCAATATGTGATTCGAAATTCCCTGACTATACCTAGATTATTCCGTGATTGATAGTCAAAAAACACCCACTTTTCCCCTGATCCCCAATTCACATATTTGTAAAAATAGGTAGAGAAAACGATAGCTAATAGATAGGTAATGCATATATACTAGCTATAGCACCATCCAAAGTGATAACGTTCACATTTACTGATTAACAAATAGGACAATCATTTTGCAAACAACCATGAAATGATATCTGTACTAAGCAATTTGTTTTCCCTGACTTGATAAAAGTTATAGAAAATTCCCTGACTATTCCAGGTTTTCCCTGACTTTTCGTAAAATTCCCTATATTCCAGATTTTCTAGGTTCAGTATGAACCCTGTTATATTACATCATAAATAAACTAAATATCTGCATCTTTGAAAAATGGCCTTGGTTGCAACTAGGCCAGATCCGTTCTATGACCCTTCACCTATAGCCCACTTTCTTAAATATTAGAAATCACCACTGGTCTTATTGCATGCACAAGTAGGACGTCATCGAGTTGACCTGCATGGTATTGTCGGTCCTTTCACCTGCTAAACGGTCCGATATGGTTACAACGTGGGAAAAGACACCACATCAAAACACAGGCTGGGCACGTATGACGTACTAGAAAGAATGACGCATACAAAGGTGTGTCAATATACTGGAATTATCCCAAATATAGGCTCAAATACCGATTGGATACTCGATCTTTTATAAAGCAACAAAGACATTGAATTGGTGGTGGCACCTATTGGAGGGACTGTCGACTCTACATATGTACAGAAGATCTAAACTTTGCTATGACCTATGCTATTCCAAAATGTATTCCAAATACGTCTTAACAAATCAAAGTTTGAACTGGAAGTTCAAAATAATAGCTAGGAGAATCCTGCACTGCAGGGGGGTTCTGCAGGTAGACTAATGATATATTTTTAGATTATGCCCAAGTTTGCGAGCTTCTATTATCTGAAAACCGCACAATGAAGTCTAAAAACTTGCCGATATCACTGTCTGAAATTTCTTAACCAAACTAAGCAACGTAGGGCACTGTTTGCTACCAAATCTGTTTCATAAAAGTCAAAAATCTGCATGAAGAGGCTTATAACAAAGGCAGGTATCACTCGAGTGAAAAACAATCGGAACGAATTGGATTACCTGTCAACATTTTAAAAAAGGATTGCAGGCGAGTGAGTCTAAAGTGCATGGCTGAGCATATAGCACTTATAACTCAAAAAGCTGACAGAAAATGGAAATTGAAAGAGTTATTGATCTCTCAGCTTCCATTGCTATTTCTAAGAAAATCCTCAAGTAAATTGTGTTAGCCTGCTCAACTACCAACAGCAAATCGATAACAGTAAGCATAATCGTTATTATTCAGCGAGCTTGGCTTACCTTTAATATGCTCTCGATTTTGCAATGATTGGCTTTGTGTGTCTGCGAAATGAAAATAGTCATATTTATTCCGTAATTTACCAGGCTGCTGTGAATCTAGCGCATATCTAACTTGGAAACATGGACTTAAGCTCCAGTAACCAAATAGTGAAGCGTTAAACAAACACTGTTTTGATAAGCGACTACATCTCTCAATAACAAGCTCTGCACCGTCCAAATTTTGAGCGTATAGACTTTCAGTTAATAATTTGCAATGCTCGTCAATGTACTGTACGTCCTTGCAAGTGCCTGATTGATCGTAACCTCATCACACCTCGAGCTCGCATCTCATTTACATCACAATACCGGATTCAATATTCAGACAATAACATTTGAGGTTGTAATCCGAAATCGAAAACAATAAGCTCAGGTAACCAGAGCATCTTGGGTAGTGTAATTCGAATGAAGATAAAGACCTATCTCGACTGGATACGTGTACCTTGTGGAATTTGGATCAACCCATTGCAGAACAAGTTTCATGCATTGGGAGGGCGGAACGGGGCAGCATCGCATCGCAGAGTTCTGGGTGAACGTATTCTGGGAAATCACATTTTACTTCCTTTTGGAAGAAATTAGCAGCAACAGTGTTCACACTTCAGTGGAAGTTTCCTTTAAACAAAGCAAACTTCCTCAAACCAAGGAAACAATTATCTATATGAGGAACCTCTAATGGATTTCAATGTGCAGGAAATTTCTACGGAATTTTTCAAATTGCTGAAAAACAGCAACCTTAATAGGAAGTCCAAAGCAAAAGTAAGCATAAATAATGCGAAAACGGTATGATAACAATAATAATAATAATCACTTTATTTAACATTGGCGCTAAACACAGCTACGTTACAGTATGGTATTATACGATACTATATCTCAAATTGGTGAGGACAGAGCCGCCGCCCATTTATTTGGGAGTGAGTCTGCTATACAGAGCATGCGCACGCTTTTCTACACAAGGAACCTAGCTCAAGGCCTAATTCTAAAAGTTCCTTATTTTTGAACCTCTTTTTAACAGATTCTAGTATTCAAAATACCTTAATAGTTTCTGAATTTTGACTGCACATATAGTGCCAGAAAAGTGGTACAGACACAAGGAACCATCAAAACTCTGACGTTTGCCTCCAATTTTTGCCAGAAATTAAGACTAAAAGCAGGGATGATGTAGAATGAGGTTTTATAAATGTAACTACCGGAGTTTTGGCTGTAAATGAATGGAACCGGCTTTCTAATTCTCGATTATCTACAGCAGTCGTTTCAACCGGGGTTCCGCCAGTGCAGTTTAGGGGTTCCGTCAGAACTTGCACAAATGCTATGATCGACATTAATTTTTTGTTCGCCTGTGCAGCTACCGTAAATCTTCAAATTAGTCAACCTTTAAATAATCCCCCTTCTAATAAGCGCCCCCACCCAACCTAGAGTTACAAGTTGTTAATACGCCCCCTCGAATAAGCCTTCCCCAAGCACTTGACCGTACCTATGCGATAGCCTGTTAGTGCTTTATAGAGCTAGGAGAGAAAAATCAGCCAGTAATTACTGCAAAATTTGCCTGCCGTTAAAAAATATCCCGTTGCTTGAATGTGTGGCATCGTTTACTAGTAGAAAAATTTAAACTGGAATATGACCAACTACCAAGAAAATGTTAAAGCCCCCTCGAATAAGCCCCCCGTTCGAATAAGCCCCCCCAGTTCGAATAAGCCCCATGCAAAAATCCAAAAAAACAAATAGATCCCTAGGGGGCTAATTCGAGGGTTTACGGTATATGAAAAGGGGTTCCTCGAGCCAATGGAATGTTTCTTTTGGGTTCCGCTCCAGCAAAAAGGTTCAAAAGGTACTGATCTACAGTTCCTAAGGAATATGTCATTTTTCGAATTGACATATTCCTTAGGAACTAAAAGCAAACCGGTGAGTAAAAGTGAAGGAACCGAAAATAAACATGAGGATGTTTAACACAATATACCACATAGCAAAAACAAAACATGATTCCTGGAGAGCTGGATTTCTACTCACAATCGTTTGTTTNTTTGAAAGACCAAGACTCATGGGTCGACCTTACTGTTTCCGATCACGCGCGTATCACCATGCATTTACAGCTATGCATATTATATATCACGCATAAACCCCTGCTGTTTCTTCCTAGAGAGTCTATTCAAATGCTTATAACAAACGCAGCAACAGAAGAATTGAAAAGGACAACTAAAATTCTTTCTCCAAAAAGGCAGACGCTGGCCATGGTATATTAAAGAGCGCGGTCGGCCATATGCGTGACATCACAGCGTCCTTTATAGCGAGGAAAGCCAAATTCAACCAAAACATCAAAAGGTAATCAACAGTGACACCTATTGCAAAAACTTTACCTCGACTTAACATAAGTCTCATAAGACCTCACTTTTTTCTATAAGACGAAGCCTACCTCAGGGTTCAGTAGTTACTATTATAGACGCAGAACTCCTCNCTCCCAAGGCCGGTTTCCACTGCAGCGCTTTTGGTTGCGAGGGCAGAGCGCTCAACTCTCAGGCATGCGCAGAGAGAAAATAATGAGGCGAGAGATGATCGCGCTATGGGATTTGAACCTCTGTCAACTTCAAGTGCAGCGCCCGCGCGAATTAAACTATAGTTTTCCTTTTTTACTATTACTATTAATTGTAAGTCAGCTAAGTACAGATTGCCTTATTAGTGAGATTTGCACTTGTAGAATTTAACGAGATGTTAAAACATGAAGTTTGAAAAAATAACTAATATTAAAAGCTTTTAAGGAGGGTGGCCCCTCAGCCGAACCTGTTTCTCACGTAGCCCTCCATTTAAATACCTTATAAAGTCAGAAACAAAAATTAGAACCTAATTACAACTTCCAGAAAAAACCGAAAGAAGAATTATATACAATAATAAAAGTACCTAATTAAATTTATGATGGTAAAAGTATGTAATGTAAAGAATGTAATGTATGTAATGTAATGTATGTAATGTAATGTAATGAAAAGTATGTAATGAAATAATGTAGCAAAAAGCCTTCTGCTTCTGCTAAGAGTTATGACAATTGTGAACTTGGTTCAAGTTAGCCTTAATTAGCCTCAAAAAGTTCGTCTTTCTGCATTCTAAATTAAAAGACTTTAATAATGCGAATGGTAAATTCTGAAAACTTCCAACAGAAAGACAAATTGCATTCAAAAGCATGTAAGCATTATCACAAGAAGATNTAAATAAATAATTAACATAACGGTACTAGTACTAAAAAGATTACTACGTCTGCGAGCTGCCTCGTTTTCTTTTTCTCAAGCTTAACTTCATATTTGCTATTCTCATTATAATCATTAAAAAAATTAATTTTCCTGTCACGTGCTCGATGTTACGTGGGCAATCTTTGCATTAAAGGTCTTAACTACATAGAATAGTGAAATTCTACGTATATACAGCCACATAAGAAAATATCAGTTATGTGAAAAAGACTCTTCAGCCTCACTTTTTCCTCAAGACTATTCGATTCCAATTATTAAACATCTGGTTCAATTATTCAACGTTAGTGGTTAACGATCAACTTTAGAAAGAAGTTCTTAACAATCACTTCAATTCAAGCCTAGCGCACACAACAGATTTTTATCGTTGACAGAAGCAATGTCTGAACCGCTCCTCCGTGAAATATTCGTCTAGCGCTGCGTTGGAGTGATATTTCAGGCCAATGCTGTGCTCTTCATTGGCTTAGTAAGCCATGTGTTCCACGATTTTTGTCCCGACTCACCGCACACAGCAGATTTTTGCTATCGGTCTCTTACGAACAAAAACAAATACCAAACATGCTTGATCTCAAACTTCAGTCGCTTGCGATAAAATCGATAGTTTTAAGTCAACGCACACAGCAGATTTTTTAAACTAAAGATGAAGAACGCATGTTGCAACGATTAAAATCTGCTGTGTGCTTAAGAGCTCGTTGATTTTCACTAAAAATCTGCAAAGCGTTCGCATTAACAGTCCTATTTTATTTGCATCGTGCCTTTGCTTTGGTAACACATATCTTAAGTTGCTTTTCTAACAAATTACTCTTGTCAGGAGCATGATATTCTGGGATATAGATACGCAAATCATAAGCACTTTCAGGGCAGAAATCTCAAGAATTTGAATATGTTGCATGCAGGTCCTGAGTTAAACTGCTTACAAAATGAACTACGTGTATGCGGTATGGCAGGGATCTAATGTGTAAGGTCTTTTATTAAGGAAGTCAATATGAGGTCCTTCAAGAGAAGAGAGATTCAATAAAGATCTACCTGCGGCACCTGTCCCTCGAATCGCAGGTGATGCATAATGTAATTCAGCAAAAGCGCATTAATTTGTTATAGTCCTTCTATGCCAGGCCTCCGCAATAGCGGCGCGCGAGCCATTCAGGCCCATTTGCTCATTCGAAGTAGCGCGCAGCAAGTGCAATCAAGAAAGAAGAGAAAACAGGAAACGAGGTATATCACTAACTTTCGGATAATACTTACTGGGAGTCTTATTCCCGAGCTCAAAACTTTACATCTATGACACCACGCTTGCATTATCCTCAACTACTGAGATGGAAGCCTGCCACGAATCAACTGTGGTGCTTCTTGCTTCCTAATATTGCCGGAGTGGCGCTTAGGAAATTTTAGTTGAGAAAGGCCTGGTCTAGGCTATGACGTTATAGGCTGTGACGTATGACGTTGTTCAGACAGCATTAATGGCTACAGCTAAATTTATGTCTAAGAACAAATGATACGTAGATTAAGTGCTAGGGATTGCCAAGACGGCAACAACTTGTCACTACTCCTCATAGAAAAGCAAGATTGTGAACGTTTTTCTAGGAGTTACAGTAGCAGTTGTAACGTACTGCTGGCCATATCTTAGTCCCTCCGTCGGAATGCCCAGCCCCCCCCATTAAAATTCTTGGCGCCAACCCTGTTTGGAAGTATGTTTTTGTCTCATTTAACTGTCTAAATAAAACTTGATTTGAGGACAAACTATTGAGGCCAACCGTTGTTAAAGTCCCCAGCGCTTATTAAAATTTAGGCCTTTCAGGAACAGAGCTAATTCAAGAGGGCGCTCTTTCAGATACTAAGAGTGTCTGATTTTCAAAATCAACACTCAGGCTCATTGTGCAAGCACTGGTGTAAAAAGAATAGAAGACACGATAGCAACGGCAACAGGGTGAAATGAAGAAAGAATCGAGAATACAGATGATTTACGTAGGTAAAGTGATACTGAACTTCTTTCGCACATGGCAGCTGGACTTGCGTCAATAATGCTGGAAAATTTTAGCTTGATATCTGAGTGTACAGAAGACAACTAAACATAATTTAAGCTGGGTATTGGCAGATTCCACATGAATACGGCGTAGAAAGTTGGGGGCGTTACTGGAGGGGTATGGAGGTACATCACTCCCACCTTTGAAGAGCCTCTTTTTTACAGGGCAAATTTACTTTTGCATGACAGTTTTCCATTGTTTTTAGGCGAAAATCATTTCTGCAGGGCAAATTGGCCCCACACCTCCCCCCTCTTCAGCAACACAAAATACGAAGTGACACCTTTGCCTGTGTTGCTAAGTTTCATATTATCATACCTATATCGTACCCTAGCTTTCATTACTTTTCAATTCCCACTTTTTGGCGTATTCCAGGGGCTTCAAACTCAATTTACCTGGGGGCCGCTGGAGGCAGTTTCTGGGTGTGGCCGGGCAGCATCAGGGATTCCCAAAAAATCGTTGACAAATACTTTCAAATGTCCATATAACCATGAAGTGCCAACTAGTGTCAAGGAATTTTGGAATGCATGAGACTAGCGTGTCTCAGCTTAGCCCTGGGAGGCGCAAGGATAGGATAGGGGCCAACTGAGTTACCCTTCGGAGGTCTGCTCCTCCTGCAGGCCACACACGTGTTATATATTCTTTTCAGGTGGGGCCCGCAAACTATTGCTTTGCTGGCCGTAAACTTGAGAAACCCTGTTCTACAAGCAATTTTTTTATAAGAAATCACTGTATAAGCAACCTAGCACTCATTTCTATGCTAGTACCAGACAGCCTAAAATTTACGAAACTTTTAGAACTACGATGAAGGAGCTAAGAAATTTTAGACAGATAGCACATTTGCATCGTTGCTTGGTTCAACGTAAAGCTGGACCAAAATACAATGTGAATATGGTGTTGCTGTAGAATTCAACTAGTAATGAAGCATTTTGTTTGTTATAGGACTAAAAATTTGCTACATTTACATTCTGCGATCGCTTTCACAGCAATTTAGTTTGCTAAATTAAGAAACTTTTAAAACTAAAATGTGGCCAAAAATTAAGAAACTTTTAGTACTACGTCTTGAGCTAGGTTTCTTAAATAACAAAACGTGTAATTCATCTGATTGCATAGTTTATATCTGTTGTTGCTATCCTAAATGACTTCGAAAATATTCCTTTCAAAAAAACTAAATATTTACCTAACATCTATAGTTATCGCCAGGGGTGGTACTAAAAACCAAAACATTATGCGCCGAGGACACCCGAAAGTTCATATACCGCCGACTTTAAAGCAGACTGCCGACAAATGTTCGTGTTCCATTCTATATTAGCCGTATTTTAATAACACAAGTTTAATATCAATAAGCACTTATAATATGCCAATACAATAAGAAATGAGTAATTTTGTCTTCCTCGAGAGCTTCNNNNGCCGACAATTACTACGTGAGCTGTCGTAGGGGCGCATTTAGGATTATCCGAAGGGCACAGCTGCCCCCTGTGAAACCACATTGAGCCACCCCTAGCTGTTATTATACAACAAACAATCGATAACTCTAGAACTCCTTATTTCTAAACTTGACTAAGATATTTAATTTGTTCCATAAATACAACAAGCTTCAACGCTATAATAGCATGTTACAAAACAAGGTTGCAGTGTCAGATGTAACATTCGAGCCAGTGTTGCAAAGGAGACAGTCAGGGCCTTTATGATATGAGAAAGCACAGTACGAAAATGAAAAGTAAATAAAAAGAAACATTTTAGGGGCGCTTTTTGGTGGGGGTTTATGAACCAAGTTGCCCACCGCAGGCTCGAGTATCATATTCAAATACAGCACGACAAATTTGCAAAGGTCTACATCAAAACTGAAGTAAAATTTGCTGCCAAGCGCCACTTTTGCAATATTAGCAAGTAAGAAGCGCTATAGTCAATAGTTACACTTGCTTCGTGACGTGCTTCCATCTCAGCACATGTTTTCTTTTTATAAGAAACCACTTTTATAAGTAACCTAGTACTAGACAGCCTAAACTTAAGAAACTTTTAGAACTCCAAGGAAAGAGCTAGGAAACTTTTCACAAATAGCATGTTGAAATTGTTACCTGGTTTAACGTAAAGCATTACCAAAACAATGTGAATATGACAATGCTTTAGAATTGAACTCGTACCGAAGCATTTGTTTGTTATAGGTCAAATAGTTTGCTACATTCACGTTCTGCGTACGCTTTCACAACAATTTAGTTCTCTAAATTAAGAAACTTTTCAGAAACTTTTAGTAATAGGCCTCGAACTAGGTATCTAATAAAAAAACGTGTAGTTAAGCATAATGCAAGTACAATGCCATAGATGCAAAAGTCTGGAGACCGGGAAAAATACTCCCAGTAAGTATTATAATTCGTTTTCGTTCTCTATTTTCTATTTTCTCTATTTTTCTGAGTGCACTTGCCATGAATTGCTATCCAAGCCGAAATTCTTGAGAAACAAAGATTAAATATGTAGATTTGAGATGGGCTATCAACGCTCATAATTAGCGGTATGTACTTCCTTCTTCAAGGTGCTGTATCACCTGCTAACCCCATCACCACAATTGCATAGCAAGCTCTCCCAGTCATGCAAATGTTCGTGTCACGTTAGCACGCAAAGTTTTCAAATGCCTACGAAAGCTAGCTAGGTATCAGATTGAACGAGAACAATTCTGAATTGTCCCTCTCTAAACGACCTACACCAAGCTTATAAAAGACCAGCTGAGTGTTATCTAAAAAGCTACTCTCTGAACAATTACAGTTGACTTTTTCATCAATAAAACTACTTTTTGCTAATAACGATGGCATCCACTATTGGCTTAGAAGCCTGAACAAATGCATTGTCGAGTGGATTCAAAAAGTGGACTAATCAATAACTTTCATTGTGTATTGATCGACCAACCAAAGTGGGAGAGGACATAACTTGAGAATTGGTTTTCTAACGTCCTTTCAAATCTCTTAAATTAAACTGTCAACTTTCCAACAACTGGTATAAGCATGCGCAGAAGATTTCAAAGATATTCCCTAATAGCCTAACTATGAACGGTACTTTTGATTTATGAGGCACAAACTTGTGTTCAACATTTATGCTATATCTTTGACAAATATATATAAATGTATGCTAAATTTATATATATATATATATATACATATATATATATATATATATATATATATATATATATATATATATATATATATAT
>OLMO02000001.1:21428494-21444272 GCA_900291935.2 Cassiopea xamachana | reverse complement strand
GTGTGTGGTGTGGTGGTGGTTATGATGATGCTGGCTAGCCAATGGTTGGAAATCACAAATCAGAGATACAAGCGAGGATGCTAATGACCCATAAAAAACTATCCAACCAGGTAGGCTCATGCTACAGTTCTGCACAGAAACTATTGGCGTAAAAGAGCAAATTGAGTGTAGCCAACTCAAAGCCTCTACCCAGGGGTGATTTTTAAGGGGGCTCAGGAGGGCAGAGCCCCCTCTGTCAAAATTATTGATCATTTTGGGGGGCTCAGCCCCCAAACATTCTTGTATTGGCTTTGTTTTTCAAAGTGCATTGACCTTACTTTCAAAGTGTTTTGTATTACTATGGTCAATTTTGCACTGCTACATAGTTATTTTGAAAATATGGGGGTGGGGGTGGCGGCAGCTAGGCCACATCCAAAATGTGGGCGTGGTTGAACCTAGAGCCCGCTTCTTAAAATTTTTAGAAATTACCACTGCCTCTACCCCAGGATTAGATTCAGGCTACATGAGGGGCATAGCAGGAAAGACACCATTAATAAAAGAAGGGAAAGCCTGGTAGGCAAGAAATGGCTATGATATCAAAGACAATGGTTATAGTGGGGATGATGATGATGATGATGATGATGATGATGATGATGATGATGATGATGATGATGATGATGATGATGATGATGGGATACTCGCGACGATTACTAAAGGAAGCCGGGGTGGAAGTAGAATCGGTAGAGAAGTTAGTGATGAACAGAAAGGAATGGAAGGAAATGATACAAAACAGGATGAAATTTCTACAAAGTTTTGACGAGCAAAAAGGAAAGAAATATGAGAAGAAGCCAGGGGAAGTTGATATCGTCGAGAGGACCCAAGAAAAGAAAGAAGATCAAATAAGATGTATTTACCAAGGATGTGGAAGATTTTTTCGTACGAAAGCTGGGTTAACCATACACCAAAAGAGAACACACAGGGAGATCAATGAAGCACCTACTTTTACTTGCAACAAATGTGGGAAAAATTTCAAACAGGAAGGGGCATGGAAAAACCATCAAAAAAATTGCACAGGGAGTAGAGTGGAAGGAAAGAAAAGAGTGCCACATATGCAAGAAATGGCTGATAGGCAGCAATTTAGCAAGACATATGAGGATAGTGCATGGTGTAACAACTGAAGAGGAAACTTCCAATGAGGTTACAGCTCGAGTGTGCAAAACGAAGTATGTTGTATGCAATGAGTGCGGGAAGACAATATCAGCTGCAAATCTGGCAAGGCACCAGAGATCAAAGGCCTGCGTAGAGCTACTGATGTAGGATGCTCTCCAACTTTCCCCTTGTATTGACACATGCCCACGGGCGACAAAGTGATGCGATGCGATGCGATGATGATGATAATGATGATGATGATGATTACGATGATGATGATTACGATGATTATGATTATAATGATGATGATAATGGCTAGCCCATGGTTGGAAACCTCCACGTGGTAGCGAGCGGGCAATTAGAAACAACTGCCCTTAAGTTGATAGTGACTTATGTTACAGAGATTCAGAATTAGAGCAGCTGTTGATGACCTGTGGTAAACTGTCCAACCAGGCCCCTTCAGTGAACAGCAGGTGCAATGGCTCATGCTACAGATCTGCTTAGCAACTATTGGGGTAACAGAGCGGATTGAGTGTGGCCGCCTCAATCAACTCTTGTAAACAAACGACAGGCGAAAACTGACCCCAGAGTCAGTCCTAGGCCTACTTCGGGGGCGAAATGGGAAACAAGACAAGACAGGATGATGATAATGATGATGATGATTGATGATAATGATGACTGATGATGATGATTGATGATGATGATTGATGATGATGATTGATGATAATGATGATGATGATAATGATGATTGATGATAATGATGATTGATGATGATTGATGATGATTGATGATAATGATGATGATAATGATGATTGATGATAATGATGACAATGATAATGATGATAATGATGATTGATGATTGATGATGATGATAATGATGATGATAAAAAGTAATGGCTATGGAAACAATAACTTTATCATCGAAAATCTACTAATTATTCCAAACATAGAAAACCCATTCTAGCATATTCACCTCTCAAATGGCATCTTCAAAATTGGCGGCTTTGATTTATACTGCATCGATTTACTTTTATTGACAACTTCACCATTACTTTGAACGGAAGATGGATCACAAACAGCTTGGTTCGTAAGATTCTTTGGGCTTCGAGGCTCCTCCTTAACGTTGGTAATATTTTGCTGCTGCTTGTTGTTATCAACTGCACTTGGAGGCCTATCCTGCTCACCACTGCTTACATTACTAGGGCTTGAAGGCTCTTCCTTAATATTTTGTCTTGTCATAGCAATATTTCGTGTGGAGGGATCATCTCTCAAAAATCTGAAGCCATTCAAATTTTTGCCGTTGTCATCGAAAAGTGTAATATTCACTTCAGGAGTGCCTGGTACATTATCGATCCCAAGGTAACGATAATCCTCACGTGTACGAAAGGTCCCAAGGAGCTCATGATAATCGATAAGGCCGTTCTGAAAAAGATATTCGAAGACAGGTCCTCAAGTAAACAACAATATTAGGCATGGAAAAGTAAACATGTGCGTGTGTATTTACCCTCCTGTCGTTTATCAACTATACATTAAAACCCCCAAAACATAAAAACAGAACTAGGTTTAAGAAGACGATGCAAGATTGATCTTGTTACTATAATGTCCTTATAACCAGCAAAACCAAGGAAGCATAAATGGATATGAAGATTTGCAAAACAAGATCTGGCATTAACTTATAAATAAAACAAGTACTTGCAATGCTGTTAATTAGTTTTTCATATAAATGGATGATTAGAGACTTAAAAACAATTAGGTAGAAGGGAAAAAAGAAGATTCCTCACAAACATTACACGTTAGCAACACGTAGTTATTACATAAAAAACCGGTTTCAGGTCTTAATGTATACCTGCTAAAAAGTTTTAACGAAATTTTAAAGAAATAACATGACTGGAAAGAAAATATATTAATAGCATATTTAAAATCGAATTGACTGATGAAAGAGCTAAATATTTTCTTCTAGAACTGCGTACTGCTTTGTAATAGAGTGCTGAAGCAACTTCAACCGGTCACACACTGGGTGGCACTCAAAGCACGCCAGGCAGGTATACAGCGGTCAAGAGTACTGGAGTCCTAAACATTCTGATGAGTAGTGGGCAAACTTCGCTACATTATATACAGGTTTTTTAAAAGAAACAAACTCTCTGCCTTCAGCCTGAATGCTTTTATTAATTCGTTAAATCCAGCCTTAAAAAATTCCTAAACGTTTCTTAAATGTAAAGACTTCCAATGATAATAACCACCCAGATTAGGCAATTATCATGCAAGAAAAAGGATGATCAGGTTTTGCGAGGCATGTTATGGATGTTCATTCTATTCTCTTGCTAGTTTGGTCAAAAATGTACTAGTACAAGCAGTTCTGGAAGTTAATATTTGAAACTCAGTTTGCCTATGTTTCTTAAATGTTTCTTAATTTTGCCTAATTTCAGCCTCATGTTTCTTTTAGACATGTTTCTTATAAATAACCCTGTAATGCAAACGAACAACAGTAGAATGACCAGAGAGAAGTCCCATTTCAATTTAATTCACTTGAAACGAAGTGAAATGAAGAGTAGGTTTGAGCTGGGCTGTAAAAGAGTGGACCCGAGGGTCTCAGCTAACTTTTACTTCTCGTCCGCCCCCCTACATTGTACGTGGTAATTTTTGCCGCACCCCCACTGTTTGTAGGCAAATTGGGGCTGTGCACTCCAACAATATTTTTCCTTAGAATCGCCCCGTCATTCCTACACCCATTCTAACTAATGATTGAATGTGTGACCCTGTACAGGCCAGCGTGGAATGCATGATTTCTGTGCATCGGACAACAACACCATCAATGATTGGTTTACCAAGTAATTATTGTACGCGCACAATCAGTCTAGTGCTTTTCTGGCAGCGCATTTGGAGGGGGGCGAAAAGTCAAGCACTATAGATTATTCGCAAAAATTTCGAAATCTTATCCGCGAGAAAAATTATGGGAATTCACCTCGGAAGCGCACTATGAATCCATAACAATTGAAATGCCCGCGCAGTAAATAAACTTTCCAGTCTGGGACTATGACAACAAACAGAACGTATATGAAAATTTTCCAGTATGAAACACCAACGATAGAAATCGGTCAGGGTTTTCAGAGGCGCAAATGCTACCCCACAGAAAGACTGAGTAGTCATCACTTAAGGATATGTAGCCATACAACAAAGGGATATATAAGATTATCGCTTAGGCCCCACTCCAATACGAAGATCAGTCCTGATAGCATTCCTGGCGTTATTAGTCAATAGTGACAGTAAACAATCGAACAACAGGCAAACTCATATATTGCAATGATGTCAAAATGGCCCCTGGAGAGGAACTACTTAACAATTTGAGATGATATCTTTAGGAGAAACCACTACAGTCTCGCGATCAAATGCTAAAATGTCTGTAAAGCTGAGTATACAACCTGTTGATTACAATACAATGCATACAACGTTTTTGAGACTGAGCAAACTGCACCGATCGTTTCTATTTAACTCTAACAAACTTATAGGTTTGGCCTAGGGACGTAACTTCAATATGTCTCTGGAGGGGGGCAGAGCCTTGGCCCTGCGAAAGTGAGATCCATAATCAGTGGGTTGGCTACAGTGTTGTCTGTGACCTTTATATTTTTGAGTAATTGGTCAAATGGTCAAAATATGCTCAATCGGTAGACCTGGGTTCAGTAAAATACACTGTACTTTTTGCCTTGCGAAATGGCAAATTTTCAAGGTTGGGGGGGGGAGGCTAACTCATCCCCATACCACCTCTTAAGGTCATCTCTGCTTTGATTTGTTTTCATTCAACGGGTGCGTAACGCCAGTTGTAAAAGCTGGGGAGGGTACCTTGACTTGCTACGGTATTGTACCGTTCAGGTGGAGGGCTGCGATACCGTGCAAAACGAGAGAAGGGGGGGAACGTCTCAAAACAGTAACATTTATGATATGTTTTGAACAATGCTGAATATGCACTTCTTTCTATCAACTTACCGTATGAAACACAACTGTCTCTTGCATCTCGTCCATACCGACAATGGTGCCCCATGAAATGTTACGCCCTGACTATACGTGCTTCGCGACTCACTTAACGTTGGTTGAACGACAATCTCTGGATATTCCTGGGTTTGGGGAGGTTCCTTTGGATCAGTTTTCCCATAAAATGCCTGCTACGATGCCATGGCGGTTCAAACGGTACACTATCAGGTTCACACGTCAAAATCTGACAAACACATCAAGTCCTGTTGTTTGAAGGCACAAATAGTGTGGCAAGTTCTCAGTTGGAAATGGGTGATGAAAAATAGCCCTTGTGTAATCAAAAAAGTATAGATTTTCAACAGAATTACGATTCCTTCCTCGTTGGGGCGACTTCTTCTAGGAAGTCTGTGGCAGACAACATGGAGTACCAGAGGTGGTTTTCCAAGAAAATCAGGGAGGCAAAGGTAGTGAATTTGCCCAGTCTTTTTGAAGAAACACATGTACTCAGAAAATGATGGAGAGTTTCTATCGTGTACACATGCTTTCCATGGTTTACATGGAATTGAGCATCAGGAAAAATAGTGATTTTCTTATCAAAAAAGCTTGTATTTAGGGTTTATTCCACTACTTTTCCAAGAATTTGCCGACTTGATGGCACTTGGGGGGAACTTAACCCTTGCCCCCTTTAATGCCCGCTACTGTGGAGTGCAAAAAGTATGCTTTTCAAATTTGCGGACCATAAAGACCAGGGGTGTCAAACTCATTCTGGCCAAGGGGCCACATAAAGCGTAATATGACGCCACATGGGCCAAGTAGTCCGAAAGGAAAACGCAACAGGTACTTTATAGTATGCACAACTCAATCCATGTTTCCTATCTGACACGCTAGACAATGGCGAAAAGCGGGGGGAAACAACCTTGTAAACCCCACTAGTAAAAGGAAAAGGCAGTCCCGTGTACTTTCGTACGTGGGGGAGTGCCTGTTAGAGAAGACACTTATCCTGAGCCATCGGCATGTGAGGTAGGGTGGCCGGTTCCTTCCTTGGTCGACTTAATCTCCCCAGTGTTGCCACCAGGTGCCCATTTGCTGCTGGGTGAACAGTGAACAAACATTCAGTCACTACATCGCATCGGACTCGAACCGTAGGCCTTCCGCACGGTAGGCATGCGCTCTGACCACTATGCCACCTCGCCCATCAAATCCCACTAGTACAGGCGAGACAAAGATCGCTAGTTTCGCTAGCTTCTATAGTGTGAACCTAGCATTTCATCGGTTACGCTACTGATTTATCTGTCGGCTTGTAGGCAATGGGGGCGGAAGAACTGCCCCCAGGAAATCGCTGAGGCTCTATATAGAGGCACCATATACTGCCATTTTTACTCGTTGTACCGACTACTTCAACGTCCATGCGGCCACAGACGCAGGCGTATGAGGCTGCAGCCTCCGATGTAGGGCAGATGTCTGTTATACTTGGGTATTCTGGTCTGAATGAACTATAGCAAGGCTCCCACTCCTTTCATCACTTGTTTCGGATATTTAAGGGAATTTAGGGCACTTCTTCGCCCATCTTTTAGGAGGTTTTGCAGATTCCACAGAAATTTGGTAAGCTTTGAGATATTTTGGGAAAATAATGGATAAAAGGTCACTTAAATGACATGATATAAATAGGGTGAATGGCCATCATATGGTTGGAATAGGAGAAAGGGTCATTATGCCTATTCAAAAAATAATTCATTCACGGTAGAATTTGAGAGAATTGATGAATTGACCATTTTTATTAAGATAAACTATCAAAAAATAATTTACTAAATAACAAAACTGCTGACAAGAAATTCAACTTATGAAACATTTAGGAGAAGCTTAGGAGAACAGCAGATTATCCCTGAAATTTTAGGGTTTTTTAAGGATCTTTTAGGATAGTTCTCCTTTTACTAGGATATTTTAGGATATTGGGAAGGCATGGGAACCCTGTATACACGTTTTTTTTTATAAGAAAACCATCATTTTGCCTGAGCCTCAATTTTTTTTAAACATTTCCCGAAATTGAACCTGAGATTTTCTTAAATTTTTCTTAACTTTTACTGAAATAGACTGACTCAAATGGTTTACACTGTCGTTATTAATATTGTACACTTGAATTTGAATTACATCTTTAACATTTCGAATGAAATAACAATGAAATATCGATTTTTGGTCAATAAAAACATTAAATGTTGGAAATTTTCTTACAACCTTTGTTCTTATATAAAAATACGTGCAGTCGACCTTCCTCCTGAATCCCATCTGTCATCGTTCCTTCAGATACAAAGCACAAAGCCCTCTAGAGTAGAGATCCTACAAAGCCCATTCAGGCCCTCAATCCAATTCAACTCAATTCAATTCAACAACTTAAGGTCCTGTCCTGTAGTGAACTTTCCGACAATTGCAATCATGAGCGAGGGTTACACTAGTATTACCGCAATTCCGTTTCTAACCAACTATTGTATTTCCGTAGAGCAGAGTAAAACTTTACCAATGTGGGTCATTCCTACCGCAATTGTATCAATTTGAAAAAGCCTTGGCGCAATAATATTTTTTAATTCATAGAGCAGTCAAAACAATGGGTTTCTGTTGGTTTTAAATCCTCTTTATAATAATCAAAAGAAGCCTTTTTCCATTCATCTTTTGTATATCTTTTGTTCAGTTTTCCACATCCAATAATCCTAATTCCAAATTCCTAATATACATAACAAATGCCCGCAAAAATTACTGGAAATACTCTATCGATAATGTGGCTCCGTTTGATTTCAGATAACGATTAATCCACCTCTCCCTATTTAGTCATATTAAGGATAAGCACGTCCCCAAACATATCCCATTTATCCTGACTTCTCAATTTCCTATCATCTTCTGCTAAAAATGTTACAGTTCTCATGGCTTCTTTATATGCATTCCTGCCATTGTGTAAATATGGTGAATCAAATTATAAAGTAAATTGGGCTACACATTCTTTTATAAGAAACCTAGCTCAAGGCCTAGTACAAAATGTTTTATAATTTTCGGCCACATTATAGTTCTAAACGTTTCTTAAAAGGCTCTTAATTTAGCCACCTAAATTGCTGTTAACGCGCACGCAGAGCGTAAATGTAACAATATATTTGTCCTATAACAAACAATATGCGTCAGTGCGAGATTAACTCTAAAGCAACATCATATTCACTTTATTTTGGTACACGTTGAACGGGGTAACGATTTCAGTGTGCTAGGTTGCTCATAACGTGGTTTCTTATAAAAAAAAATACGTGTACCCGTGTGTGTAAGCAAACAGAAGTCATGATCAAGATCTTCCTTAGGCTTTTCTGTCCCACACCATTCTAAGCCTTTAACAAATATTTTTTCACAAAGTGAATAACTGTATAGGGTTGGGTATGCGCCATTTCCTTACAAACTGTAAAGAAATAGGGGATGGGGTACCCTATCACTCTACTTAGAGTCTGATGGGTGTATCTCATGGTCTCATGAAGTGAGAGGGGATCCTATGCAAGTTCCCTATCATTAAGAGGAAGTCTTTTATGGAATTTACTACGTGATGAAACAAAACTAGCAAATTCTATACATAGTTTTAAAAGAAAAATACGAAACTGGGATGGAAAGAATTGTAAGTGCAACATCTGCATATAATGAACATTTATTGTTAGTACTTTACGTTTTAGCGGAATATTATAAAAGTTATGCATGTATATAAATAGTTGGTGTAAATTAGTTTCTAGCTAGAAGCAAACAAACAAACTGTAAAAAAGTTTGACTTGATTTGATTTGAAAATATGTGTGAAGAAGGGGCATAAACTCAAGTGTGCCAGGCCGTTATGTGAGGGTTGGGAGTCAATGTGACACTTTCTTTTCCGTTAGGCACCGTTTGAATGCTCACAGCTTCCATCATATAACACTTCTCTCTTTCAGGACTCGAAAACAGGCCTTTGCTAAACGCAACAGATTGAAAGGGTGGGTCAATTTTGAATGACTAATTATGGTCCTATTCAAAATGTTCAGAGAATAAGCACCATTTTAGCTACGATTGTTCCAATTGAAAGGGTTCAATTGTCCATAGGCGAATCAAATATCCAATAGGCGAGCCATTCTTTGACTTTCCCCTGACTGATAGTCAAAAAACCCCATTTTATCCCAGACCCCCATTACAAGAATAGGTAAAGAAAATGGAACCTAATAGATATGTAATCTACACATGCCAGAGCACTTTGCTAAGTGATAAATTTAACATTTACTGACACAAATGGGTCAACCACTTTGCGAACAACCATGCATGAGTTAATGAAGGCGATTTGTAGACTAAAAAAAATTGTTTTCCATGACTTTTCCCTGACTTGGGTACATACTATAGAAAATTTCCTGATTATTTCAGGCTTTCCCTGAATTTTCGTAACATCGTCTATTTTCCAAGTTCCTGAATCGAAAACATAGTAAGCCTAACTGCATCTAAAGCATTAGATAGGAAGCTGTCACTTATTTTCCTCGAGTAAATTTCCCCCATGTTAAAATCATGTTCAGATAACAAGTCTTGCCAAAATGACTGGGGATGACTTGTGGTGGAGCAACATGCAATGCGTGACTCCAATTCCTGGATTCCATTCTAGATTTGGATCCAACAATCCTTACTCGTGGTTTTTGATCCACCCACTAGAGCCTAAGCCATTGATCAAACACTGCAGCGCTTCTGATCACCTACGCTACAATGGTCGCAAAAGTCCTTGGAGCACTTACAAAAACTATGTAAAAGCACAATCCTCTCACCATTTTCACTCTTCCACCTTACATGCACCTCTTCCCCCCCCCCCCCCATAAAACAATGCAGACCTTTCAATGAGTAAATCACAAGCGCGTTGCTGATCGCGCGCGCAGGCTCGTCTGCGCACGCTGTTTTTTCGAATACAATTTTTTCAATTAAACGGAAGATATTGATAAAAGCCGTAAAATGTCTCAATACTCGTGGCTCCTCAGCAAGTGCATCAAATATGCCGTCATCCTCGATTTCCTCGCCGTCACCCTTTACTTGCAAAAAGAGTAAACTATTTTAAGGATAAATGATGTTCTGAAGCACAGTCAAGTAACTTGATTGCCAATTATTTAACAGCCACTCATTGATTATAAGCCTTCCATTATACTTTAATGTATAGTCTATCAATTTCATCTCTCGTTGGCAATGAAATTGATAGATTTGATTGCACGACAAATCAAGAGCGATCGCGCGCGTCTCATTGCAATGCATGAAATGCTGTTTTACTCAAGAGAAACATAGCATTAGCAGACACGTGAAAATTTTCGATTACTGCATGTGCTACTTCCAAAACAATCGTTGTTTAAGGAGAGAAAGGGGGTGACACTTAAGTGCAGAACAAAAGAGTACAGGAAGTGTCCCAGGACTTTTTGCGACTACCTTACTGGTCACCACTTCAAAGAATAGCCTATACATTCTTAGATCAAAGCAGAAAAGCTGGCAAAGATCTAAAAAAGGAGTAAAAATTGGATCATACCTTTAGTAAGGCTGACAGATCATCCTCATCATTCGGTGCCACCTATGAAAAATAGATACACTTAGTAGTATTGTAAAAGGATGTAAAAGCCTAATAAAAAGACGTTGCAACTACAGCTGTAGGTATACACTAGAAACAAGAGAAGGTGCCACAGGAGGTGGTTGGGGGGCTGCAGCCCACTACAATTTCAGTGTGCTCTCATCGGTACATAAAGTGTTGATGTTCAAGCACAATCGACAGTTCATTATCTTGCACTTTCAGATTTCTTAACTGTATTGCCATCTCAGTGAATTTCAACCTTAGCCATATGCATCTTCACAACGTTTCTAGGCAATGCCATCCAATTGTACGCTATTTTGACAACTGTAGTTCATTAAAATTGTCTTCCTTCGTTTACTGTCGGCATTTTGGCAAAGTATCCACACCACCCCCAGGAATACTTCCCTGGCGCCATCTCTGCTCCTAACAACGCTAGAAATGATGGCAAAATTTAGACTTCTATGGAGATGAAGAAGAAATAACAGAGCGAAATATTCCAAGAGCTTTAAGGAAGAGCATTAACTAGCCATAAAATACATTAATACACGCTTTCCTTAAAAAACCATGCTAAAAATGATAGCAAAATTTAGACTTCTATGGAGATGAAGAAGAAATAACAGAGGGAAATATTCCAAGAGCTTTAAGGAAGAGCTTTAACTAGCCATAAAATACATTAATACACGCTTTCCTTAAGAAACCATGCTAAAAATGATAGCAAAATTTAGACTTCTATGGAGATGAAGAAGAAATAACAGAGGGAAATATTCCAAGAGCTTTAAGGAAGAGCTTTAACTAGCCATAAAATACATTAACACGCTTTCCTTAAAAAACCATGCTAAAAATGATAGCAAAATTTAGACTTCTATGGAGATGAAGAAGAAATAACAGAGGGAAATATTCCAAGAGCTTTAAGGAAGAGCTTTAACTAGCCATAAAATACATTAATACACGCTTTCCTTAAGAAACCATGCTAAAAATGATAGCAAAATTTAGACTTCTATGGAGATGAAGAAGAAATAACAGAGGGAAATATTCCAAGAGCTTTAAGGAAGAGCTTTAACTAGCCATAAAATACATTAACACGCTTTCCTTAAGAAACCATGTCTATAAGAAACATGAGGCTGAAATTAGACACGTCAAGACACATGTAAGAAACAGGCATGCTGAGTTTCAAATAATAGCTTGAAAAAACTGATTTTACGATAATATTCTTAGTCAAACTGGAAATAAATTGAAACGACATCTAATACATGCCTCACAAAACCTGAACATCCTTTTTCTTGCATCACAGTTGCCTAATCTGGGTTGTTTCTATTATTGAAAGTCTTTACAATTTAAGAAACATTTAAGCCTAGGTTTGGCGAAAGTAAGAAACATCCAGGATGAATTCAGCAAGTTTATTTCTTATAAAAAAAAGCATAGATGACAAAATATTAAGCATACCTTTCTTGACACAAAGCCAAGATCACCAGCCTGTAAACAACACAAAGAACTCAAATAAAAGTTTGCTAGTCTAGAAATAGTATCAACTAAATGAAACACTTGAAATATGAAGAGTGAAAATAATAAAACCAATCAACTGCACCAAGGATTATCTTTACCTCACATCTAAACGTGCATTTCTCATTTATAAAATTATCTACTAAAATATATATCCTTATGCACAACAGATGAGTAAAATAGTTTTGAATTCGTTTCCTTTTATATCAATCTCCTTTTTCACTGACTGGAGCCGTATGACAGAAACACCATCATTATACTCATAGACTATCCTACGCAAATATTCGTATGATTATTAATGATATTTTATAAACATAAGTTCCCAATTCAAAACAATAGCTAAATTATTACTGAGTCTCCATACGATTCGTTGGAATTTATTCAAAACGTGCCAAGATTATTGTAATGTGTTGATGTTTTATATTGTGAATGAACATCACAAAACAGGAGAGACGATAAGGACTTTCATTCGTGCAACTAAAAGCCATGCTTGTGGGAAAAAACTAGAATATAAAATCTAACTATTTATTTTCGTGTATTATAGCACTATGGTAGAAAGCGATATTGTGCACAATTAATTTTGCTACATGATATCTTTCTGTAAATAATACTCTTTATAAGTTGTAACATGGTATTCTATGGCACCGAATAGAAGGAGGGACTATAATAAGGAAGGGGGTTAGTATTTTGCTAAAACTCCATAATTTGGGGGGTTGCTAATAGCTGGGGGCCGATGTACAATAGACAGTATATGGGCCGAAACATTTCAAAATTATTGCAATTAGTTATTAACATTTTTACAAAGTAAACAGTTTGTTTTGAATTCCTTAGGTGCTACTATTGATTTGCGTTCACAAAGTCAATGTTTGGGAGGTTGAATTTTTCAAAACTGCTTAGTTGAAGGGGGTGTTTGATAAATGGAAATGGGTGGTGAAATTTTCAAAAAATCTGCAATCGGGGCCCCCCTACTATTCGATGCCAAGAGTACACTGTAAAAAAGATACTAGATCCGAGGGGTCACCATTTAAAAATGAAATGAATGCAACCAGCCAATGTGATGTGCACTCACCCTATATTCACTGCGCGACATATGAGGCAACTTCGCAGCTCTGGCAGTCATGATTCTCTGCTTCTTGGCCTCCTCCTTCATCTTGACTCTGTCGTCTCCCTTGGAACTGTAATTGACAAATCAAGCAACAATTACATGACGTGTAAATATGATGTAACAGACTATCAAAAGTAGTTCCAGGCTGACACTAACTAATGACACCGGCATTGACTACAAGATATAACTAAGCCTTGTATTGTGCCGCTAGAAATCATCCACAAATATACCTAGTCCTTTACGGTATCATAGTAATTAATGGCTCTATTAATGAGATCATGCTGAGACTGTAGTTGATTTACTTAAAGCAATTGCCTCCAGTGTTGGAGTCACATATCTCAATAGGTTGCACAATTTCTGACAGAAGAGTGGCTCAATGCCCATGCTACAACAAACTGGGAGAGTACCCTAAGGCAATAACGGGAAGATGAGAAGGTAGTTTATGAGAAAGGTAGCACTGGAAAATGGAAAACATATTTTTCCACTATTGAGCTTTCAGAAATCACTGACAAGTTAAGAACCATGATGTACTTTGACACCACCATATATATTTCACTTAAGCCAGTAGCACAATCAGAATGACGTACAACAACAGGCGCAACAACAAAAGCCAAGCTCTGTACGTTTGAATCTGTACCTCTATGCTGGGTAGATATTCCCTAGGGGGGTGTAACGCACTTTTGCATACGTAACCACAATCACGTGCAATGGCGGAAGAAAGCGGTACTAATGAAGCTGCGCAAAACACTTAATCTTCCAAGGGGTATTGCCGCAAAAAATTTAACTCTGCAAGTTTACATATAGGAAACTGCTTTCTTCCCATTATTACTTGCTTGTGACCACCAGTTAGGGACAAAACTTAGAGGGTGTATGGGTGTGAGCTACCCTCAAATCTTGAAAATTTGCCATTTCGCAGAGCAAAAACGGCAGTACAATATATTTCTGCAGGGCAGCTTACTGGATCCAGGACCATTTGATCAACACTATGAGGTGGCCGCAGGTCCAGTCTCTGACACAATGCTATTACTAACCCTGCGTACACTACACAACCCAATCTGTGTCAGTAGGTGTTACTAAGGGTGCAAGGCGGACAAAGTGCCCCCAGATGCCATCGAATCGGCAAATTCTCTGGAAAAGGATTTCTAAATACACGATATTCTATTAAGAAAACCACCGTTCTTAACTGAGTCTCATTATTATTGTAAACTTTCTTCTCATAAAAGTCATGTATACTCGAGATATATTCTGCTACTTCTGAAATACCCGGCGAATTCTAAACTACCTCTGCCCCCTGATTTTTCTTGAAAAAGCGCCACTGATCCGTGCAGGTTTTTTATGTACCTCACAGAGAGTTAAAACGGAATAACTATCCAAAATAGATTGGTAAAATATTGCAAAATCTCAATATGTTCAACACAACCCGTACACTCAGCCGTACACGCAAGTCCACGACATTCTGCTGAACATACCCCCATTTTCAAAGCAGCACAACAATCACTATAGATCAATTTCAAAACTCTCTGTGATAAAGAACTTAGATTTGAATTTACGTATTAGCTATTGCTTATGCTAGCCTCTGATGTTAGCACATCATCATCTACTTTAATGGCCATTTCCGAATTAGTTCAGCATGCTGGCAGTACAGGACTAAGCACTTTTGAAATAATGAACAAAAAATTTGAAAAAATTACAACTGCCATAAAAAGATATTTTGTGGCGAAAATTTCTAAAAGCAAGGGTTTAAGATAACTCATAACATCAATAATTGAACTATTAATAACTAAATACATAACTCATAATACTTCGTGGTTATCCATCGTCTTAACAATAGCATTTCACTGACTTATTTTTGCAGCTGAAGCAAACTGATCACTCCTATGGAAAGACCGTGCATATATCTACGTAAAATCTCCACGCATATATACAACTTGAGAAATCAAATCCCAAGTTATGGATTACTTTTTAATCTCACTGCCGCCGTACGAAGTTACAACAAGCAAGAACTCCAAATATGTTCGGAATTACAATCGCAAGTGCTGCGCGTTATTCAACGGTCCATCAGGGATGGTGTTAGCTGGGGGTGCTTGGGGGGCTGGAGCCCCTCCAACATTTCGCTGGGCTCCAGTCACGAAGTCAGCTCTCAAAAGAAAGGGGGGGCAACCAGGCCTGATGGGTGTGTTAGCCACACCTAAAATCACAGAGGGTGCTTATTGGACACACAGGGAAAGGAAACAGCTTGGGGGCTCCGATCGGAAATGTTTTGAAAACCCACCTTCTATGCTGATCATAATATTACCAATGTCTTCTATAGTGCCATAGAGATAGGAAAGGGAGTCTAGGGGTTGCCCCCAGAAAAATTCTCACAATTACATTCCCTGCAATGTCGCAGAACGTCCTTGCAAATATCACAAAAAGCTTTAATCTACAATCTTTGACAATGAAAAGACAATAACAAGATACCAAATGACCAAAATTCAAAGTTATGGGCGGGCAAGAACGGGCAAGATTGTTG
>OLMO02000001.1:21400130-21420539 GCA_900291935.2 Cassiopea xamachana | reverse complement strand
CCCCCCCCCCCCCCATTTTCAAAGCAGCACAACAATCACTATAGATCAATTTCAAAACTCTCTGTGATAAAGAACCTAGATTTGAATTTACGTATTAGCTATTGCTTATGCTAGCCTCTGATGTTAGCACATCATCATCTACTTCAATGGCCATTTCCGAATTAGGTCAACATGCTGGCAGTACAGGACTAAGCACTTTTGAAATAATGAACAAAAAATTTGAAAAAATTACAACTGCTATAAACAGATATCTTTGTGGCGAAAATTTCTAAAAGCAAGGGTTTAAGATAACTCATAACATCAATAATTAAACTATTAATAACTAAATACATAACTCATAATACTTCGTGGTTATCCATCGTCTTAACAACAGCATTTCACTGACTTATTTTTGCAGCTGAAGCAAACTGATCACTCCTATGGAAAGACCGTGCATATATCTACGTAAAATCTCCACGCAAATATACAACTTGAGAAATCAAATCCCAAGTTATGGATTACTTTTTAATCTCACTGCCGCCGTACGAAGTTACAACAAGCAAGAACTCCAAATATGTTCGGAATTACAATCGCAAAGGTTGCGCGTTATCTAATGGTCCATCAGGGATGGTGTTAGCTGGGGGTGCTTGGGGGGCTGGAGCCCCTCCAATATTTCGCAGGGCTCCAGTCCCGAAGTCAGCTCTCTAAAGAAAGGGGGGGGCAACCTGGCCTGATGGGTGTGGTAGCCACACCTAAAATTAAAGAGGGTGCTTATTGGACACACAGGGAAAGGAAAAAGCTTGGGGGCACCGATCGGAAATGTTTTGATCACCCCCCTTCTATCTTGGCCATAATGTTACCAATGTCCTCTATAGTGCCATAAAGATAGGAAAGGGAGTCTAGGGGTGGCCCCCAGAAAAATTCTCACAATTACATTCCCTGCAATGTCGCAGAACATCCTTGCAAATATCACAAAAAGCTTTAATCTATAATCTTTGACAATGAAAAGACAATAACAAGATACCAAATGACCAAAATTCAAAGTTATGGGCGGGCAAGAACGGGCAAGATTGTTGNGATTTATGAGGGGGCTGCCCCTCCATGACACCCTGGCTTCGTGGCTGCTGAATTCCCATTGGCACCTTCTGAAGATTTCTATATACTGTAGGCACTTCATCACCTGCATTTCCATTTCTAAGCCAATCTAAAAGGCATAGTCTGCTAAAATTTTATTGCTTCACACATTGTCAGCACTTTGGCAGCATTTGACCCCCAGCATTATTCCCTGGCGCTACTTTTGCGGCCAAGGTGCATTCCATGTTCTAGGGCCCGAAGACCTTCGGCATGCACCAAGCTCTTTTTTGTGGCGTTTGGACTGGAAACTAATGGAAACAATACCGGCATGTGTAAATTCTCGTTTAGCTGACTGGTGAAACTAGATGGAACGAGATTTCTTTGTTATTGGCTTGCTTTAGTCCTGCACAGAGGTAGTTCTCGACGCACACACATATTTCTTAGCGCATCGTCGGCGTGCGGTGTAGTGTACATGGAATGCACCCTGGTCATGCGGTCAATGAGAATTTGGAATTCTGTCTGGTAGGAACTAAAAGGTATTCATCTTAAGAAAAAAAAAATCAGGTGAGAAAAAACACACTGCTGGAAAAATGACCACAAGACTCCTTACTTACTGGCAGGGGAATTCAGAATGTAACCGAGATCAGTTGCGTACAAGAGCTTTTACTCACAATAACCGAAAACAGTTTCAAAGCAACAATAGGGCCTATCTGCAATCCAAGAGTGCAAAGACAAGAGGAATCTTCATGTTAATTGAGCTCCCCTTTCAAATTAAAACTAATTTGATATTCGCTTAAAAACAATTGGTGTCAACGAATTGTTCAGCCAGCAAAATTGCGACCACATTTTGTGATTTACATTCTAAGCAAACAATAGCGATTATCCGCATTTCGAAATTCGACATTAAAAATTAATAACACGATATTAATGCGAGCATTCTGCGATCAAATCGCGTACAATAATTGCTCGCTTTCCTAGACAATGAGCACTAATAAATATTTAAGTAAAATCAATCCCGCATGGAGAAATATTAAAACAAGCAATTTCTTTGGAATACATACATCGAATGCGTATAAATACAACTATTACAGCTGTTTCCTTTAGTAATAAGCTGGCTGTTTCTTCGTGGTGCCTTGCTAAGTTGATTCTAAGGTCCCTTAGCCCTCACATTGACTTGAATAATCTCCTTAGCAGTTAACGCTGAAGTTTCTGTGGGCCTCTTTGATAAACCTTTGGGCCAGGGGCCTGTGGTTATTGGGAAAAGTAGTCCTAGACAGTATTTCCTACTGTTAGTAGAATCCTATGTTATTTGGGAGACTTGGGGGCACGGAGGCACTATCCGTCAATGGAGGAAACTTGGGGGGTTAAGAGGCGTTCGTCTCCTCAATAATTTTAGGGTAAATGACTGGTCATTATTAACGTCTGGGACCAGGGATAATGGGACTTAATTTAGGCGTGAAAATTCTTTAGGTCAAATTGTTGGGTCATGAAGCCGAAATAACATCAACTTTTGGGATATGAATGTTATACACCTACTTAGACATTCACGCTCTCAGAGAGAAAGGTAGGATATAATCTAAAACTTCGTTAGTGGAAACTACAAATTCTAAAGTTTTTGGTATATATTTGTTGGGGACACAAAATTTCAGAGGGCTGCGACTTTTTCAAGAGAAATATACTCATTAATATTTCTTCCGCCAAGTCCCGGACATCAATAATGGCCAGTCCCATAAAAAAATTGCAAAAAAGATACATCAATAATCGCTCCAACGTAGCAAAAATTGACACTTTATACGAGGTTTTCGTCCTCCCAATATGTCAAAATATCCACCCCCGCTACCTTTCTGGGTCCAGCTAACTAACCATTGTAAAACACACCTTCCATGGTAGCACATTATCCCTAGTACTTACAGAGCAATTAATCACTATTGTTGTATAAAAGCTGCAGTTCCATCCCGTCATTTAAATAGATTCGAGTACTAACTACCTCATAACAATTCCAGCTCAATAAATCATATTAAAAAATGCCAGGATCATAAACCAGTTCATGACAGGCTAGCTTAAAAACCCAAAGGTCATATCATCTATTTGATTAAAAGTACCACATTGTCTCCTTCAAGAAAAACTTCAGAATAAGGCTTTTTGCGTGTACAGGCTTTCTTATTGTCAGAATTCACATCGTGACAAATCAAAATCAAAAAAGCAAAGATAAGTCTTGACGTGACAAATAGTATATTTCAGCAATTCCATGAAAGAACATCACTATGCAGTCACTATAGTTACTATCAACAAAACAAGCCCAAATAACACCATGAAAAATAATCAAATCACCAAGGATCATAAATATCAACAGAATCATAACTATCAGTAGAATCATCAATGCCAAAAGAATCAACACTATCATCAGAATCATCAGTGTCAGCAGAATCATCAAAGTTAAAATAATTATCACTGATTGGTGGCAGCAGAATCAGCTGCCAGCAGAATCATGGCTATCAACACAATCAACCACTACTATTAGAATCACCAGAATCATTACCATCGGTAGAATCATGGCTATCAGCAGAATCATCACAACCACCAGAATCATCTCTATCACCAGAATCATCAATGTCAGCTGCACAAAAGTAGCTTGATTTCAACAATTCCAAAACCTTAGCTGTATTCTTCCTATCCAAACATAGTCATATGAAAAATCACACAATGTCAGAATTGCTAGTGACTATGAATCAAAATTTTACAGTGTAAATGTAGTAAAGAAGTAGTAACAACCATCAAGGTACTCTCAATATCTATCAATATTAGGTTTACCATAATGTGTAATTGATCTGTAATNTTTATCCCCAAGCAAAGTTTCAATTCATAAATTTTGGATGAAATATTGACCAGTGTTAACAACATATCAAAAAGAAGCCCTTTATATATGGCACTTCGTTAAAACTGTGCTTGCTTGGATTACCTTTCAAATCTTGAAAAAAGCTACCACATCAGAAAGCTCTAACAAGATCAATCTGACTGAAATCATGATGTGTTAGGTCAATATCATCAACAGGATTGCCAAAATCAATCATAAATCTTCAATATCATTATCTCTCCTGTCAATAGTAGCATCACTGTATCCTCAGAAGTACATGGCAACAAGCACATAAAGGTAGTGACATTAAAACTTTGGAGAATTGCTGTAGGATCTTGAAGTTGAACAAACAGTGATTCAACTTCTTCCTTCAAAAGCTAGCTTCAGAGTTCAGAGAAATTCTTTAAATGGAGAACATGGTAAGGTAAGTTGTATGAAGTAGCCTGATAATGTTTATATGAAATGATTCAGCCTACTAGATACTTTCACTTTCAATCCTAAATACCATAATTGTGGACTTCTCACAGAAAAGCTCTTATGAAAAACAAATTCACAACTTGTGGAAGGCAGATTTCCATCACTACAACCACAGCAATGAGAATGATAGAAACAGTATTTCAGACTTCCATTGGCACACTGAATTTCAAATCATTATGCCACAAACCTAGCAAGCCTGAAATGTGAGATTTTACTGTGAATTTTCATATAAAGCTGGCAAGCAGGCACAATTTATTTGATAACAAGCATAATCAAAGTTGTTAAGTATAAGCTAAAGTTATATATTGTCTTCACACTACTAAACTGGAATGAGACAATGAGCAAAATGAGTTGACTTGTGGTGAGTGGATGTGACCACAGCATGATGCAAACCCATTGAAGATTGAGGCACATTTAAGTAACCACTTAGTCACAATGCCACAGATATAAAACAAAAACAGACTAATAACCAGGACAGAATGAAATTGGAAATTTACTACTCTATGTTTCGGACACTAGTCCTTTACAACATGAAGGAATGATATATTCCCTGGAACAAGCAACCAATGAGACATGGTCACCTATTAATCTAAAGTACTCACTGATGACAACATTCTAGTATGTCAGAAAAAACAAGATATCTCTCATTTGAAAAAATTATCTCTATATACTTTCTCATAAAAACCCAAAAAAAAGAAATGAAGCAAACAAAATTTCTTTTAATTCAAGTGGAAATCAAGTATTCCTCAATTTCTACATCATAAACATATCAGCAAAGAACAAGCTGCATATTTGGCTTTAAGAGAATACTTGAGTCAATAAACTTAAAATCAGGGATGTAGAAAGTGTTCAAAAATTTGAGGGCACATGCATTCAGGGGCAGCCTCGCAAGCAAAATGGGCAGCAATGTAAGCTGAAAAAGGACACTTTACATACAAATTTGTGAAAAGTGGGGGCATATGCCTCCTGTGCCCCCTTCCAGCTCCTACATTCATACGTAAAAATGTTGCTATTGGGTGAACAGTGAGCATGTGTTCAGTCACAGCTCAAGGTTTGTACAAAATCATAAATCCTCAACACAGTAGATGGGTACACTACTAGCTCATGCTAGCTACTAAGAACCACTTGACCTCATGTAATCAAGATTGTAGGCAAATGTCAAATCAACAGTGACTTTATGCAAACTAGCTGAGAAGTGGATGAGAGCTATGACTCAACCCTTCAGTAAGAAAATGGACTTCTTTAGCTGGTAATTGAATGAAGGTTAAATAGATATGAAGATTTATTGGTTTCACTAGATAACAAATAAGAAAGACCTCTTAGTTACATGCTCACAGAAAAAGCAAATATAAGGGATGATGCAATCTTTCAAATTTCATCATATCTGATGATTTAGCTAGAAATAGAAACTGCATCAGGTATCATTGGCTATCTATGCTATAGGTTTATTGAAATTAACTTCCCCTATAGTACAACATTTGAGCCCTTCCACAACTGTTCTAAATTAGGGGAAAATGATTTCAATAAACCTACCTCATGGGCAGCCAATAATAACTAATACAATTTTACTCTAGATAATAAACTGATACACTCAACCTATTGCCAAAGTCATTCTAGTATCAAGTACTGCTTAACACAGTAGTGACAATAATGTATTTAAATAACACTATTTGCAAGAAAATTATCAGATACAAACACACACAGATATACATATATATATATATATATATATATATATATATATATATATATATATATATATATATATATATACACACACACATGCTTTTTTACCAGCTATGGGGAGTAGCTCTCTACTGAAGACCTGATATCAGAATCAGACATAAGCAGTAAGCAACTTCAAATTGTAAGTGAAAGATATTGGTGATCAGTTGGCCTTAAAATTAAAGTAATAGAAGGAAAAACAATGGGAAAAGGTCAAATTCTTCACAAAGTAACAGAGCTTGAAAGACCTATCATAAAGTACCAACTCTAAAAAATCAACATTTCTTCATTGCATGCAAAGCCAAAAATAATAAATACAGCAGGGGAGGCCAGCCCTCTTTTAATAAAAGACCCATATGCCATAGAGTTCAGGTATTTGTGAGCCACAAAACATGAGACATAAGGAACAAGATCTACATGTGTGTTTTAATCCAATGTAGTATCAATTACAATCCAGTATATAACCAGAAAGCTTGCAATTTTTCCTAGTTTCCTTTTATACACCTTTGACTAGTAAAGGTGCTTGGCAACAAATTTTTAAGTGCTCCAGCATTAAAAGCCAAAGAGACATATGTGACTAAGACACTATGGCTTGGCCACCACTGGAATAGAAAAACTTTGGTCTCCTTCACTAGAGCAAGATATGAAAGAGGTCCTATTAAAAAAATGCTACCAATCTAACTAGAATAGCAGAATTCCAAGAAACAGCAAAAGATGATGGTTTTCATCATCTGACCTTTCATCTATATATGTTACACAAAACACAACATGCATACTCTCTTGAAAAGAGGAGGGTTTATGGATGAGAGCCATCTTTCAACAGCAAATGCTTGAAATAACATGAAGATTTGTTCATCATACAAAAAAATATTCAAATTATCTGCAAATTCAAAGCAGATTTCTCTTCACCAGAAAAGGTAGCCATGACCATTGTGAGGAGATGCCCCTCTGGTAAATACCAAAGTGTCACTCAAGATAAAAAAGTCACACATGTGTCTTTAGCAGATATACCAATCTCAAATGGAAAAGTTAAATAGATTTGGTGAAATTATTATAGGAAGTGGTGGCAATCACTTTTCAGTGAAAAAGATAAGAAAGATAGGAAGAGAAAAGGTGAAACATCACAGTGATGAGTGCTGGTACCAGTTAGAGGGTCAAAAGACTCTTAGGAAGTTGTGCATTGCTCCTGTACATGTCAAAGAAGAAACATGTATATACAAGGGTATTTCTTAGCACTCAAAAGGGGGCAACAAAATGCAATAGAAGTATTGAAATATAGGGTGTGCAAACTTCAATTACCAAATGCATGTCACTGCCTGCTTGGCTTATAACATTTCCTGGTCCCAGTGCCTTCAAAATAAAGTTTCTATACATCCATACTTTGCAAACACATTTTGTGTGAAAATTTTCTGGAATATATACTGGGTATGGCAGAAACAAAAAACTAACAAGCAAAAAATAAAAGGTAAATAATAAGACTAGAAATGTGCTTTTTTTTACCTTAAATCATATGAAAATCTTACAACAACTTCATGCTTCCTTGAAATTTATTAGTGCTAGCTTTGCATTCAACAAATACCTATAATCTGTTCACAAACTTACTTTCTCCAATTTTATATCTGAATTGGCTCAAATTCACACTTATATTTGGCCCTGCCTAGTCTTCACTTCGGACAAAATTACACTTAAATGGGCAGTTGATTATGAGACTTAATAACTGCTATCAAAATAGATATAATGAGTGTAAAGCAGTTTTCATCTTTACCCAACATAACTAGAATGAGAAAGGCAAGATAATAACAGAATAACATGCCAAAACGTATAACTTCTCGCATAACTCATAAACAAGAGCTGAAAATCTTCCCAATGCTTCTGCAACGTCTACTTAAACGCAGAAAGAACCACTGTTTCCTGGAGCTGAAGAGCCCGTAAACAGTTGGCTGCTTTATACGTCATAGAGACAGAGAATGGATTAAATGCTCGTTTCAAACCTTTTAAGGTTGTAAGGCGCAGGCCCAATTACTGCCGAGAAAGGGAATATAGTACAAAGCACACATTAAAACACCCATTGTCGGTCTTTGGACAATGCACGTCACAGTCTTTTACGCAAAGGAGAAGAAAAGTAGGGATGCTTGTAACTTTCAAAGATTAGCACAGAATAAAAGTAACCTCTACGTACGTAGTTGGCCATCATAACAATAGGAAGCTGGCCTTGATAAATTTAAGATGTACAGATATCATGTGAAGGAAAAGTGCTTTGAAATTGAGCGGCAGCTGCTTATAGCAAAGATTCACATTATATTCGATGAATACAACAGATATAATTGTCCACAAACGTGGGGGGACTGTATCTTGTGGCAGCGCACCCACGGTATCGTTGGTGGTAGCACTTTCATCGACAAATAACTCTTCCAGAAACTTAAATATCTACCCAATAGTCTACTAATAAAAGAGGCGGTATTTCTAATCTATCACGGGTTCCCTTGTGCTTTTTGTTATGGCAATGAACCTCAGAATGTGACTGTGCACGAGAAAAACTTCCCTTCTATATAGCGATAGAACTTCCAGTCAACAAGGAATTCGCTCGTGTTAAAACAAAGCGAAGTCAACAATGTCAGTGTCCAAAGCGCTTCGATTCACAAAAACAACTTTTCGGCAACTGAATATAAATACAAATATTACTCATAGTTTCGGGGAAAGATTAGTTGCAGTGGTGATATATTGGACTGGGATAACATTGTCCTCGACAAACACGAACAATGCCTTATAATTTGAAGAGTTTACCCCGATAGATGACAACAAAATCCCGCAGGAAATCGTACATACCTCCTACTGGACAACATAACTGCTTCCTTTTATGACGGTATCAACTGACTGATATATTCTTATCCTTTAGTTGCTACTTATGGGCTCTGGTTCTACGTGTCTGAGCTGAAGTCCAATCGACATTCGCGAGCAATGGCGAGGGCAAAGCCACCTTCAGACCACAGTTTATAATGATCCACAATTGGAATACTCAAAGGTTCTTTCTACCAGCCGATGGCAGATGTCCATAAGAGGACCATACTCCCAGTAAAGTTGGTATTTGCTACATCTTGACGTGACAGTTACATCAATTGCTCCTGTCTTTTATTTCGATTTAGAACCATTCCGCCATACTGTCTTCATCACAGTCGAATGATAGAAAATTTCCTGCGCATTCAGAGCAGGACGCATGCGCGTGTAAACTGAAGTGAAACTGGGGGGAATACATGATACTAAAAGGGAATACCCAAGACTCTTGCCTGCGAGAAGCATTACTCATACCGACAGGCAACAGCTACATCTGCAAAGGAAACTCTGAAGACTTGTGAAAGCAGCAAATATCAATACTTAAAACATAATTCCAAGAGATTACTAAAGAAAACGGGTTGCTCAGAGGTAAAAACGCTGTAAGCCAAATACTATTACAAATAGTCTCATCACATAATCATTGCTGTTTAAAAAAACTAAATTCGCTCTCTTCTTCTTCAAAGACTAAGTTTTTGCCATCAAGAAAGGGCTAGTGATTTGCAGTTCACCCAGCCAATCACAGGTCAATTACACTCTTTTTCCTTATAAAAACAATTTTATAAGAACACAAGCCTCAAATTTGGTAGGATATTAAGAACAAATTAAGAACAAGGCTGAGCCTGAAACCTTGTCGTAAATTGTATTTTTACAAAACGATGCAGAAGCTTTCCACTAGCAAATGGCTATGAAATGTCCTTCCCTAGTTTACCTGACGAGAATTGACAGCGATGACATTTTTGTCTTTGATTTTCGCAAATTAGTTGCTCCTATCGAAACTAGATACTGTGCCAACATTGCCTATTTATAATTGTTTATAAACTTTTTTCAATAAAAATCATTGATATGCAATAGAGACCATCTCGGTTGTGACATGTGGCTCTCAACCAATCAAAACATCCAATATTATCTTGTACGTTGTCTTTCTTTGTGTTGTCTTGCTATCTACACACTACTAAATTAAGAACAAATTAAGAACAATTCAGCCTCAAAATTTGGGTAAAACTAAAAACTGCCAGCCTGAATCTCACCTTTACTGGTTCTTATAAAAAGAAAAAGTGTACAGGCTGGTTAATGAGCATAAAATGTGACACCAAGTGCGCAAGGGTGGCTAACCCTGTAATAATCCAACATGATCTGCGAGAAGAAGTATGGGATTTGGAGAATTTATTAAGCTTGAGACTCTAGAATCGCAGCTCTTGTAGATTTAATTTTCTGCCCACTCAAAGCTGTCATACACTCCTCAAAATTCTAGTTGTTGATTCATGAAATTTTGACATAAACTTATTACACCCTTTTCATAAGAAAAAGTTTATGAAAAAATGAAGCTAGAATGGTCAAAAGCCTAAGAAAATCTAAAGAAAATCACAAGGCTCAATTTCCAAAATTAAATGTTTTTGTTGGCCAAAAATCGATATTTCGTCATTACTGCATTCAAAATGTTAAAGATAGAACTCAAAGTTGAGTATACCAGATTAACGAAGAAAGAGTGACCAATTTTAGCCAGTTTATTTCAGTAAATTTTAAGAAAATCTCAAGCTCAAATTCGGGGAAGGTTAAGAAAATTGAGGCTCCGGCAAAATGATGGATTTCTTAGATAAAAAAACATGTATGCAGAGATTTTTAGGCTGGAGATAGCCTAAATGCGGTAGTGTGGCCACGGGAGATATGGGGACAAATGCCCCTCAATTTTTGTCAATATGGTGCTCGAGACTTCTTAAAAATCAATAAGTAAATAACTGGGGGCGGTAGTAACAAATCTTTAGAGAAGTAGAGGGCGCTGCCCATAAATTTTGATTTATGCTTCACTTTTATAACTCTGACCACGCCCTGGCCTGAATGACGAATGTTGCTCACGCAGTTGCTCTGGTGCAATTTGCACAAGCTGAAAATAAGTCATCCATGCTGTATCTAATTAAGAACTTTTGGAACCTCAATTTTTTCCCAACAGCAATAATTGTATATTTTCATTTCACTTTTGCCCATTAAAGTCTTGCATACAGAAGAACCCATTTATTCGCTGAGATACTTGCCCTATTTTTAATATATTGGAGACCTTTCACAAAGTATGTAGAAGAGGGGGTGGAGTGGATTCGACAGGAACATCAAAACTCTTGAGGGGAATTTGGGGCTAGGAAATTGTCATACTGCAAAAGATGGTACATTGGAGGCAGTCTTTTTGAAAATACTTTGGGGCAAAGAGAGCTTTCCTTGTTTTTCACATTATACTATATAATATTATAATTCATTTTGAAATCCCTTTTACTCCAGTCTGTTTCATACTTTACGGCACTCCCCACGTCTCAATAGATTTGTGTGAAGTTTTCAAGTAGCCACTCCTTTATATTTCTCGAAAATGAATATATCCACGGAAATGCCAGCTTCTATCGAGTACGCCTTCACGTCTTGCAAGCATTAGATGAGCCACTCAAGGCTCTGATTGAGCAAGACGTACGAACTTTAGATCTATGTGATCAGGGAATTTTTAAGGGCTTGTGACTAGTGGGGAAGATTTGTAGAAAACGGCCGAAAAATTCCAGTATCATAAATTCTCGAATTGGCCCTTCTGAAAAAGGTCACCTCAAGTTAGCCCCCTATTCTAGAGCTAAAGTTTTTAATAAGCCACCTTTGAATAAGTATCTAACCCACGCCTGTGAATTTAGGTATTTGAGATTTCATTAGATGCCTTCAACTGAAGCAAGAGCCCTTTTGGGGGTAAATTTGTGCTTTTCTCTCTACTAACTGGTGCGTGAAGAGGTAGTTACTGGATAAAATGTCCCAGAAACCTCTCTAAAAATGCCCTATATATGATTATCTACTTGTTTAGTCCTTCTGAATAAGGATTATGGTTTACTTAGCTACTAATACTATTTCATGAAATCAAAACCTGTGGCTGCTAGCATTCACCAAAAGCTGATAAAAACTCCCTTGTTCGATCTTCACGTCGATCGATTGTATCTTTCTATATCGAATGCACTGAGGGTGATACAGTGTCCAAGGACCTATTTGCAAGAACACAACGGTGCACCTGTAGTTTTGGAACATTGGTGGAGAGCATAAAATCTGTGAAGAAGTAACCATTAGCTAATATGAGTAACTTCTTCTCACCAGGGAGGGTTGGGCTCCAAAAATAGGGTCGAGAAAATCTGACAGAATAGGCACATTGTGGAACACTATTTTTGTCGATCATGAAAGGAGTCCACATAGAAATCTCCCGGTTTCCACATGGCTACAATGTCTCCGATTCTGATGAAAGCACATTGGGTAAACAACAAACAACACAGACCTTTCTGTACCAAATCAATTCAAACTATTTGCTGCTATGGATAGTTGCCATGCATTACTTAAGTAACTTAACTTTATTGCAGCCCCTTGATTTCCTGTCATTGCATTCAGCTTTGTACTTTTTCTGTTCTTTGACGTGTTTTCTACCACATGATGTGTTTGCGGTGAAGCTAACAAACGAAATCATCCAATGTTCGGGTCCTACACCTGGTTCAATGGTATGGGTGTCTTCCCATTCCAACAGTAACAGTATACAACGAAGACTACTGAGCTGAGTTTGAATTGGGTGGACTGTCAATAACTCCCAGACAAACAGGGTTTAACTGGCGAGTTGTCATCCACCCTAAAAACACAACTCGGCTGTTAAAAAAACTGAGGAAGCTATGCCCCCTGGCACCCCAGCCTTGCCACCCTAGCCTTGCTACCCATACATAGATATCATAGCAAGGCGATGTGAATTTATAAACTTGGAATAGTCGCATAAAATTGTCGAGTAATCGAATCGTGATTGAAGTTGCATAAACGTTGCTCTTGACTTATCAGTCTGGCCACCCGTATGTGGCCAAGAACTTGTTCAACGTGATCGATAAAAATGTGCGTCGACTCAATAGTCCTGCATAGTAAGTAGTCCAGTAACAATACCAACTGCTCCTTAAAGCAAACAGAACTGTGGCTTTATAAAGGTTTTCCAGGATCAATTACAGTACATCCAAAGCTAGGGCAAGACGTTACTTTTCGACCTACTCTCTAGCCAGGAATAGACGTCCCCCATCGAATAATTGTCTTTAGGAAAAATAATACTATGATATTTTTATGGCAACCCCCCCGCTTATTAATCTTGAACTAAGATGGGAAAGTCGTACCAATGATGATGAAATTAAGAGAGGAAAGTGGAATCGTTTTTTGTATGTTGGAAATAGGCATAACTATGACATTTTACCAGCCACTCGCTTTTTGCAACCCCCCGGCTATTTCGTTTTAGACTTTTTCCAACCCCTCAACTGTTCTTACAACCCCCTTCTATGTTGCCCTGGAGAGTAAGAAAACAACGCCCGAACTTTTGTTTTATATGGGCATAGGATAGATCAGACGGCAACTATGCTTAAAAGTGAATTAATTCAAAGAATCAAGTATGTTCATCATAGGTCCATGATCAGGGTTTAACGTGCAGTTCCACAGAAAATGCGCAGTTCCACAGTAAATGCGCAGTTCCACACAAAATGCGCAGTTCCACAAATTGTGCAGTTCTGAGACAATTCGTGCAGTTCTAATGAAAGAACTGTGCAATTCAAAAGCTTATTATTTAGTAGTCCATGGATGCAAGGAAATAAATAGCAGTAAAAATGGTAGATTTAGGCAAAATGAAATGTGCAGAGGATGATGGTGCTAATGAAGATTATGATGATTTTAATCAGTGACACCGGAGCAAATATAGGGCAAGGAGGCAGAAGTGTGGAGAATGGCACTAGCACTGATTGTGACGTCATAATATCGTCAGAATTTTAACATATGGGGTACTTTTCACAAACATCTACTTCCAATCATTGTTGCATTTAGTGGCAATTGATGAATCCTGAGCATGGAAGGAGGTCGAGACTGAGAGAGAAAAGAATGTAAGAAAAAATGTGAAAAAGTTATATCAGTCAGTAGACAGCACATAAGGGGGACTTTTACTCCCTGCCCCTGCTCTTCAAGGGCAGGAGGGGCACTGCTTCTCCTTCGCCCCCTCAGCTCCGGCGTCTCTGATGTCAATGGTAATAAAGTTGGTGAGAATGATAATGATGATTGTGACTAGAATGATGGTTATGACTGACTATACATGTGATGACGATGATTATCATGATAGCAACAATGGCGGTCCTAGCAGGCACTATGGCAGTAAGCTATTCCCATTGTGAGCCATCTCCATATCTCTGCACATTGGAAAAGATCTTTAGGCAGGGATGATTTCTAAGGGGCTCAGGGGGTGGAGCCCCTTTGTTAAAACTTTTGTATCAATCTTGCTTTTCAAAGCGCATTGACCTTGCTTCCAATGTTTTATATGGTATTAATATGATGAATTTCCTAACTACTATATGGCTATTGACATTTTAGTAGATGTTGGCTATATTGTATCACAATTAGACTAAATTATAATGTATCCATCTTCAAAAATATGGGTGTGGCTGCAAATGGGCCAAAGCCAATTTCTGACATTGCACCCAGAGCCTCCTTGTTAACATTTTTAGAAATCACCCCTGCCTTTAGGAAAAAGACCTAAATGAATAATATCGCATTTAAATCACAGAAGCATATAGACTAGAGTGCACGATTAGTTTGCACGCTCAAGTCGTTCAATATGTAAAACAAAAGCTCAATATAGAAGATCTTTGCTTATTGCATTTCTCATTCGCATATAATACTTAAAAACTCAATTGAACACTTACTATTTGTACATAATACACTAAGTTAAAAGACTAGATCTCTCCATTCTAAGCACTGTGATGCTGGAGCCAACTGCAAATATAATTGTAACTGCCCCCCCTTGAATACATTACAATGAAAGAGATCCCCCTCATTATAGTATGGATCAACACTAGCTGGCTTCATTGAACCTCAGCCTATAATTCAACATAAAGCTACATCTGTGACTGATATGATAGCTTCTTACCCTATAAATCGAACTTTTCCTTTTAGGGTAAATCCTCTCCAGATAGGGAAATTTCGATAACACTTAAACCACCCAAACATGAATTGCTTTATTCATTCATGATGCTAAGGCCTGCACACAGACACTCCGGAACCGAGGGAAGCTGGGAGCAGCAGCCTCCTCCGCTTTTTTGGAAGTGTATGATATCATAAAATAAACAGGATGTATTGTGATATTCAAAGTGGGGGCTTTCTCGCAATCCAGAAGCGTGTTTTCAAAAAATTTTCAGGGTCTCCGCCCCTGACCCCACTCCACGTCTCACTATAATTACTACACATCATCTTAGGAGCTCGTGACTTGCCCCCCAGCCCCCCACTCAAAAATGTGCTCCGGCGTCCCTGAACATCATGCTAATGGATTATCAATTCATGATTACACACCCCCCTTTTAGTAAACCTTTGTTTGAAGGCCAGCACAGATCAGCTGTACCTGTATGTCTATTTTATCTTACGATCTATTTCATGGGCATAGTCGTATTTGCTTGCGTCACTAGCGCGAAGTTAGGACAAAAAAGCCAACCGTCCCTTTCTGGAAAATAATTGAGAACCTAGGAAGGTATATAAAAGAAATTTTTATATTATGGAATTGAATTGTTCCCAATGAAAGCCACATTAGGAGATGCAAAACTGCAGGATTTTTCAAAGCTTAACTGTGAACTTGCCTTAGTTTCGAGTTTCAAATGCTTTGCTTTTAACGAATCACTGTTTTGTTTGTACAAATGCAGCTATGACATTTGAAAAACAATTTCACAATGCTTGCAAAAGGACTCTTCCTATTTGCTGAGATTAATTCAGAATAGGACGTACATAACTTTGAGGGATATGGAAATCATTGGTAGTGAGTGATTCTCCTAGATATAGGCCTTCAGTCTACCACTCCGAAAAACTGCAGACTGGAAGCCTCCTATTTCGTCCTAGGGAGGCTGCGCATGGAAACTGAAACATTGAACTGAATATTAACCCCCTGACGTATGACATTAGTCTGAAAAAATGTCGTATTATCTTTTGTGCTGACTAGAGTCAATATGAATAAAGTCTTGCCTATCAGAAAGTACTCGAAGTCATCTTTAGAAGAGTCTTCGATCCATGGGGGCACTTCAGTAGTATACAATGTCCTACAAGCACTCTACGTCGTCTCTCGACTTCAGAGCCTCCATTTATGGAACTGTCCGCCGAGATCTTCCTATCCAGAGTTCATTTCTAACCACTGCAGTCTTTGTTTGTCGCACTTGACTATTCTTGACCACGAAGTCAATTTTGAGATGTCCCTCAGAATTCTCCACAGGATTCTTTAGCAACTATTTCAAACCTCCGAGCTCCCACTCCTGACTGAAAGTACCCATATCATATTATGTTACTGTATATACGTCTGCCATAGCTCTTCTGGATCGGTCGGAAATTGTCACACATCGTTCCGTCTGCGTTCACTTTTGCCGATTTCAGCTTCCGGAACATCTCCAACTATGAGAAATTGGAAGAGAATAGCTTTTACTAGGAAATACAAGCTAAATTTTTGCTTTATCCAGTACATATACTTATAAGAAGGTTTTTTCGACCTCAGTATCTAAACTCTCTTACACTTTTCCCGACTCCAGTATGAAAACTCTCTCAAAGACTTTCCTACCAAACATTTTTGAGATCAAATGGTTTGTGCATGCACATTAGGAAGTGAAAAAGTTCCATGCTCACTTGAATAATGACAAATCTTAATAAATAAAAACAGTTAAACTGCTGGAGAGCAACATACATAACAGACATTTTATAAATGGGTAATTTGAATTTTAAATACAAAAACACATAAACTGTTTTAGGCTTAAAAAATCCTGTACTGAATTTTCGTAAGAAAGTTCAAAAAGCTTTTTCTGTTTATGTATTTAGAATTCTACTTATCTGTGTACAACATGTCATTTATGTGATGTTGGCTACCCTCTAACAGTTTAACTTCTGAGCAGCCGTGGCCTAGCGTTAATACACTCAACTCATACCAAAGTGGTCCTGGGTTCAAGGCCCATCGCAGGCTATTTGTGACGTCAGAAGGGCATCCGGTCTTAAATGCTCGCGCTAGAACCAAAGTCATCCGAGAGGCACCCTCCAAGCCCCAAGGAACTGGGGGAAACGGAGGTAAAATAGAGAAAAAAACAGCTTAACTTCTGTTATTTACCAAGATCTATCATCGTTTCAAATGTGCATAGCTCCTTTCACTTTCCACTAATGTGCATGCGCAAAACATTAGAACTCAAAATTATTTGCTAAGAAAGTCTTGGGACTAAATTCGTGGAAAAGTTAAGAAAGTTTTAGTACTGAGCCAAGAAAACCGTCTTATAAAAAAAAGCGTGTGCTACTTCCTTATAAGACATTTTCTTATAAAAAAAGCTTATAATGAAATCAATCCATTATGTGACATCATTTCATGAGGTAATTTAAACTCTTGCAGCTATTTCTTCCTTCTATATATGTGGTCATTTACCCGTTACGTGACGCTATATTTACCGTTTTTGAGACGCCCTCCTCCTGTCGTAACTCTATGGTCGTAACGTGCGGTACTATAGCTCTCCATTTAAATAAAACAATAGCATTACAAATCAAGGTACCCTCCCTCCCCTTTAGTGGCGTTGCTTAATAAAGGGTGAATGATCCCTATTCACTTATTTCCTGATAAAGTTGCCCAATGCAGTTTTCATCCCTGTATCTCCTCACGTATCCAAATACCTGTCCACAGTGGGGTATGGGGGCACTTGCCCCCACTTTTGCCAAGGTGAGGCTTGAGACTTCCTTAAAATAGATGAGAAAATAGGTGTGGGAAGGTGTAGTAGCAAACCTTCAGAGCTTCAGAGAAGTAGAAGGCGTGGCCAAAAACTTTTCATTTATGCCTCCCACTATTTTTTGTCCTGCCCACGCCCCTGGCTGTCCAATCTCCTTCAATCACTTTTCAATCTATTTCCTTATTTTTACCTGAATACAAATGCGTAGGCTTCTGGCCACTGGCCAACCCACGACGACAGTATTAGCGTCTGGTTGGTGCTACAGAAGTTTCGTTTGGTTTAAACACTCCACACTTTCATAAGCAAAACAGGTGTTCTAATAATTGCTATACAATTTGCTGTTGTTTGAACTGTGGCTTGCAGTTGCTCAATAGCAACCTACGCATTGCGCCATTGCGCCTTTCTGACCTAATCAGAGGTTGTGTGTGTGTTGGGGGGTGGGGTGGGGTGGGGTGGGGTGGGGTGAAGGGGTGCGATACCTCTAATTTCTAAAGTCTTAAATGTATTTTTTTCCCATTGCTAAAATTTTTTTGTTGCTGTTAAGTTTGAGGAAACTGTTTCTCTTCTAAGCACAAAGTGCAGCGACAATTATGAGGTAAAATTGAATCTATCCAAAACCGAACAAGTCCATAAGTTTAATCTTTTACCCATCCCCACCACGTTAATGCTTCGAGGCAAGCCCCTGCTAATTATTTACAGTTTTCATTGTCATTCATGGTTTGCTATAAATCGCTCATCCATGGCGTTCCGGGGACTTTTGATTGGGGATCTATATAGTGTGGAGAGTTCGAAACTTCTACACCTTCTACTTGGGCACGTCCTTGCTCACAACCAAAACAACAACATTGGATTTAAAACGACTGCATCTGGTGTTGATTAGATTAAAGCTGGTATTTACCTGGTCATCAGTAATAATAGGATGGCTGTTGAATACAATCCAGATCACAGATTCATAGCAACCAGGAGTAGTGAGCGATCCTTCGTATGTGAAGAATCGATCGGATTGTACTGCATTCATAACATTTGGAATCAAGCGCTCTAATCGGAAATCGAATATATCTGATATCTGTACAAAGTCACCTACAAAAGATAAAAGCAATGTAAACTAGAGGCTACGCAAATCAGAGAAGCTTTGGAATTTATCGTCAAGGCCGTTGTTGGGTGCAGAGATGGCGCTACCAGGGGCCTGGGGCTGTAGCCTTCTCAAAATTCTCCGAGCCCCCTGTCGGCACCTATATTTCCATACACTGTCGGCAATTTCAGAATACCCATGACCTTTTTCTGGTTTTCTCAGCAAATACGATTGGCTGTGTCTTTTAAAATTCTCTGGCGCCTCTCACAGTCGGCACTTTGGCAGCACAATCCCCCCAGCATTTTTTCTCTGGCCCCATCACTGGCTGGGTGTAAAGGCCTTAGTTGGCATGTACACAGATAGCAGAACACACTTTTATATAAGTACCTAACTTTATTCCGAGCCTCAATATTCTTAAATTTAGGCTTTTGAGTCTAAAATTATTCTTGAATTAGTCTTAAATTTGAAAGGTATTACTTCGTCTGAGAATGAAAGGAGTGTATTCAAATCTTAGTTAATGTCTTACGTCATCATAAAGTAAATCAAAGGAGGAACAGAATAATAAATAGTGAATCAACAGTGCAAACGCTAATCTACAAGGAGTACTACAAGTCGAGTGTAAAAGTCTAAGTCTTGAAAAAGCGTGAGCCTTGCATTATTCTTAAATTATTCATAAATTTCAGCGACTCTGAGCCTTAATATTCTTATAAACTTTATTCTTATAAAATCTAAAGTGTGTATGGAACATGGGAAACTGAGGGGCAAATCACTAAACAAAATCTCGTACATGCCGATGAAAAATCACTAAAATTATCTAAAAATTCTGAAAAAATCTTGGAAAATCTTGAGTCTCAGTAACTTGCCCTCTTGAAAACCATTTCACCATATTGAGTTGTTTCAAGAAAAATACCCCTAGGCCTTCCTTTATTTATCTGTGCTGAGCACCCTCGCACGCAGTGGCGTGCTAAACGAACTTTTAATTGAGTGTATAGCGAAAAAGATTTACTTAAAGGCTCCTAAATTTCATAAACATGTACAGTAATGGAAAGGACAAAGATCCATGCGCACTTGTAATAATAGTAAATCTTAGTAAACAACAGAAGGTAAACTATTGAACAGCAGCAAACATAACATACACTTTTTTTATAAGAAAACAGTTATTTTGCCTGAACGTCAATTTTCTTAACTTTTCCGAAGTCGAGCCTGAAATTTTCTTAAAAATCTTCTTAACTTTCACTGAAATAAACTGGATCAAATGGTTTACAAATTCATTATTAGTATTGTATACTTGAACTTGAATTCCATCTTTAACATTTTGAATGCAATAACAACGAAATATTGATTTTTGGCCAATAAAAACACTAAATTTTGAAAATTGAGCCTCTTGATTGTCTTAAGATTTTCCTAAGATTTTGAACATATGAGCTTCATTTTCTTATAGACTT
>OLMO02000001.1:21382108-21396208 GCA_900291935.2 Cassiopea xamachana | reverse complement strand
TCAATTACTGTGTAGAAATGTCATTTCTACATTTTCCTTGGGGGGGCATTGCCCAACATGCCCCATTGACGAGCCGCCACTGCTGCTAGGGCCCTGGGGCTATAAACAGCACGGGCCCCTGTGTAGGAGTAGCAGCACAGGGGCACGAGGGGGCTACAACAAATGCAAATCAATTCAAAACTCTTATAACATATTGGTATTCCATAATGCAATCTTCAAATTGCTACATGTTAATGAAACAATAAATCAAGCGCCAAGTACTAGAACAAAGCTGACAAGCAAAGACGTCCTTAGAGAGCTAACCAATAAACGTCTAACAAACGGCTTTTTGAATGTTATTTGCAATAGCAAAATATTAACGGGCACCTTTGAGGCCCGGGCCCCGGAGTTTTACCCTGGCTACCCCCTTCTCGACGGTACTGGGTATAGCCCCTAGTTGGGTAGGAAATATTTCTGTTTGTACCATTTTTCTCAAAGAAACAGCGGCGTCGCGTGAACTCTTTTTCTAGGGGTGGAGATATAAAGCAATGATTTAAGAACAGAAGCTGAAAAAAGTTCCAAATCTAACGACAAAGGTGTGAAATTACCGACAGATGCATTTTCTTAGCAAGAACTCTTTATTCTATGAAGTGCATTGATGCTGAAAAGTGCATTTTCAACACTATTTTGACTACGTCTTGGCAAAGAATGCAGTCATGTACCGACGAAAGTCAATGAATCTGAAATTACCGGCGAGATCACCTAAGGTTGGGGGTGTGACATTCCCAAACCCCCACCAGTTACACTCCTGCAAAGAGCAGTAGCAAATTTTCCACTCCAAAATCTTCTTCCCTCGAGCTGGAAGTTCATAACTCCTCCCAATCCGAAGTCCTCCTACGTCATGTAGATTGCAGCTGATGATTTTGATAGCAAGCGTACCTTAGCCACAAAAGTCGGTCTTTTGTATGCAGGGGTGTAGCTAGTCGGAGGTATGGGGTATCAAACCCCCCAACCGTCTGACATCTCGTCGGTAAATTTTGGTTCAATGACTTTCGTCGGTACATAACTGCAGGCTTTACCATGACGTCGCCAAAAAGGGACTGAACATACCCTTTCTAGCTTCAATGGAACCCATTGAAAATCAGAGTTTTGCTAAGAAAGCACCTATACCGGTAATTCATAGCTTTATCAGTTTCTGTTGGCAAATTGTTACTATACACTCCCAGAGAAAAGGTCATGCAACGTCATGAGGATATGTTGCCTGTTATTCAAGAGCGGTGGCAGTTCCACCGGAGGACTTTGGGAGACTTACCCCCACCCCACTTCTCCCCAAAATCAATTTTCTAGTTCGTCCAAAGTCAGCAAGATTTTGAAATGGGTGTGGCAACCAAGTCGCGTTGTTATTTTAGAGCGTAGCACCCAAAATCCCCCCCATCCGCCTCTGTTCAAGGGCCCTTTGCACAGAAGCATGAGCCTAAAAATGGAACCCAGGATGTGATTGTGTTTCTAGAAGATAAATCTAGAAAAGAAATAGAAAACGTACTCTATATCAATGTATTGGCCTTCGTCGCAGCTTTTTCTATAAAACTTCAATCTTTCCCAATATGTTGTATGGTTAAATTTAACTCTCTCCAAACAAAATCAATATCGTGACAATAGCAAAAATCCCCTTTTGAAATCGCAATCTTTTATAGTCTCGTAGCCTTATTGTGTGTATTATGATTGTAATCACAGACAGCAATCTTTCGACAAGAACACCCTAGGAAATGCAAGAACATGTTGGTGCTGATCGTTTGAGATAAACGTTGTTTATCCACGCTCATAGTGCAACTGTACACTAGCATATTGTCCAACTGCATCATGGGTAACACACTTACATAGCAGGGTAACTGACAACTGTGGACATCTGCGATACTCCTCAAATCCTATGACAAGAAGAAATAAAATAGACATCAAAGTTCTTACCTTCATTCGGGATCTTCTTGAGAACTTGCAGTAACTGTGTAACTGGTGTGTTTCTTGCTTGACTTACAGGCACAAACGAACGCTAGAGGGCAATTAAGAAAAGAATATGAGCATATGAGATGTTATGGTATAGTTCTTGCAAACACCCGCACACAAATATACATATACATTTTGAATTTAATAATTGATTCACATATGCAACTTAGTGTTGCCCGGAGGAATAGAACTGCAAAGTTGCATTCAGAAACCATCTAGTATTTGAAATGATTCCAAATGCTAGATGGTTTCCGAATTTAAATTTCCTTACTTGAAAGAGAACTGCAACAACTGCTATTCCTCGATCAGATTTTGCGGCCTGAGCAAAGGATTCAAAGGTTTTCTTGTCCCAGAAGACCAGGTGAAGCTAAAATCAGAAACTCAACATCTTTATTCATTCGAAAACACTAATTTTTCTAATGTGGTCATAACACTGAGGACTATTTTTCCATAAGATCCCTACACTACTTTCCATAAGACTTACACTAAGCACCTAAGAAGGAGCTTGTCCAAAGTACTTCATCTTCCACTTCCTTTCTCCTTCTGCGGTGCAATGTGATGAAACAAATGCAAGAATGTATTCATTTCTCCTGAAGAAATATGACATGCACACAACTAAAGCGTATTATTGATATTTGCAATCACTACGTCCTAAGCCTCATAGCAGAACTTAACCAACTGAACCACTTTTGTTTTAATCTTATTACTAATTCTGAAATATTGCGATTTGTGACATCGAGGGAGGCTCACGAATGACACCAATAGCTTGCTTCACGGGTAGACCAATCATCGACAGTGCATCAAAAAAATTCTCCTCCCTTAGAACGGTAGATTTGTAGCAAAAAGTCCTTGCTGATTATTCTAAGTATTTCTGCATCCTGTCAGATGCAAAAGCTTCCTTAAAACACTGCAGATAACAAAAATCCTATAAAACGTTTAACGAAATTGAATTTCAACATCTATAACTGTTGATACTTTTTCATCAATATGTGTTACACAAGTGTTAAAATCTAGAATTTTCTGAAAAATTTCCTTATGAAACATTGCGCTCACAAGCTTGACTGTCCTGTTGTACGACGTGAGATGAAACGAAGAGTACTTTGCACCCATAATATCTTTGACACTCAATCTTTGACTACAAAGACATGCTACCCAGGCACGCTGGAGCAAGTGGGTGCTGCAGCCCACACTTTTTTGCTAGAGTATGATGCCATACAGTAGATTACCTATCCTATCTAAGAGAAGACGCATATTGATACTCAAAACGGGAGTAAAACTTTTAAAGGGACCCGCCCCTGACTTCACTGCCACATCCAAAAGAAGCGTCACTCGCCCCAACCCCCTCACTCAAACACATGCTCCGGGTCCCCACTACCTGCATCATTATCTTTAAGAAAGATAACGTTGTCAGGTTTGCAACCTCCATCTGAGGGAATCCTATAAAAGCATCACATCAGTAGAAGAGCTACGAAGAAAAAGATTATGATTGTTTATTTTCCTTCATTAAATCGACAAAACCAGAATTAAGACTGTACCAGAACGCACACCAGAAGATTCTGTGGCCTAACCGACGTAGGTTGGGGTTAGGAAAACTCCTAAGGGCCCCCAAACATTTGAGGCGCTAAGGGAGTCCCTTATAGATTGTCTAGAGATAATCCTTTTGCATTATTTGATGTGAAAATAAGATGGGGCCTCATCTTTCTGAATTCCTAAGGGCCCTGAGTGTTTTCTTTATGCCACTGCAAGAGACATAGCCATGCCACGTTTTTCCCACTATTAACTGTAAAATCTCCAATATTTCTGCTTTGCTGGCTGAGGATGAAGTGGGTTGTTACGAAACGTCCTATCAATAGTGTTGTAATCATGGTTTTTGCCTAAAGTTAAATTCTGGCATTTGCACGGTTATGTCTTCTTTAAGAAACATTTAAGAAATATTTTAAGGCGGGATTTGACGAAATATTTAGAAACATCCTGGCTGAAGCCAGAGAGTTTGTCTCTTATATAAAAAACGTGCACGTCTTCTGGTAATGTCGTAATGTTCTTGTCGATTTAATGAAGAAAGATAAACAATCACAATCTTTTTTGTCATGGCTCTTGTCCTTGTGCGCTTCCCAAGAAGTGTTTCAAAGTATCACATATTAGAAATAAACACTTGAACGAGGCTACATATTTCCTTCGTATCAGGAAGCTGTGTTCCGCGCAACGTTGATGATTATGCTTTGATCAATATTTATGGGACAGATGCATAATTTATATGATAATCACCTCTCTATTAACTTTGGAAAAAGTTTAATAGCTGTACTGTGAGCATATGTAAAACCAGCACGTCAATTAACTGCTGCAGGACAGCTTTTTTCGCAAACCGTTGCATTAAAATGATATGACAACTAGCTTGAACACGAAAGCCATGACATTACTCCAAGGATGTAAGAAACATTGCAAAGTGGACGGGGATGCCTTGATAGGCAAAAACATAAAAAGGGGTAGACTAATGAGCTGCTAAAGGGCAATTCGCTTGCAATTATGTAAAGAGGGATATGTGTTGCGCATATACATCAACAATCCAAATTATCCACAAATGTCCAATATTAATTGGTGTTCTCTCTCTGAAAGTCTTTGCTCTGTTTTCACGTGTTTCTCCTCTTCTGAATGCTTCATTCTCATCTCAAAACTCATCTCTTCTCGTAACTTATGTCTCGTCCATGCACACGCTCCATGTCACATGATATAGCAATTCAATTCAATTCATAACATGTTGCGCATATACACGTTCTTTTATAAGAAACAAACTTTCCACCTTAGCCTTCATGTTAATACTTCATGAAATCCAGCCTTAAATGCTTTTTAATCGCTTTCAAATTCCTAGGACTTCCAATAACAACAACAACCCAGACGAAGAAACTATGACGGAAGAAATAGGACTTTCAGGTTTATTGAAGCATGTAACGAATGTTGTTTATGTTTTGTTTCCTGTTTGTTCAAAAGTTCGCCTTTAAGGACAGTTGCTTTCGCAGCATTTTTTGCAACTCAGGCTGCTTGTGTTTCATAATTTTCGCTAAATTTCAGCTTTTTGTCAGGGGCGTTGAAATGACTTTAAAAGTGGAAGGGCCTAGTAACTAGGGTCAATAATGTGTTGGGAAGTTTGCTTGTCTGTGTTGGCTAAGGCATCATTTTCAAAGCTTTAGGAATATTAGCAAGAGAAAATGGTCTTCTATGGTACCTTATTCTGCAAAAAGAATAGAAAGAGTGAAACATGTCTTATGCAAAAAAGTTGGGAGCCATTGCCCCTTCCACCCCAGGCTTCGACGCCTTTGTATGTTTCTCATAGACGTCCTACAAAACTTAGAGTTAAGCATCAGTTCCTCTAATTATGGTATGCTGTGTTTCAACACCCTATGTTTTTTACCTATTATTAGAGGTGTAGCTAATGTCACACACCCCGATAACTTGAAACAGTGAGAACATTCGGGCAAATTTTTGGATAGATCTTGCTTGAATTTATCGGGTTTTCAGAGTACTATTCAGTGTTAAATATAAAACTTAATTAAGAGCAAATATAAATAATTGTGATATAGATTGTTTAATTAAATGAGGATAATTAATCATTCTCAAATTGCCAGTTGGCATTCTTAACAAGTAAGGGGCAATAAACTAAAGCGAAATTGCAAAATTCGGGTTAAATGTTCTAAACAACCCTCTCAATACTTGACTTATCAAAGTACCCTTGTCTGATATCCGATCAACGTTTACACGTGTGTACCTCCAAAGCTCTAAAATTGTGCCGGTACAGCGTAAGTGCAAAAGCAAAGCCAAATAATCTTGTACTCGTGTAGTGGAACGCAAGTGACTTGCGAGACTTGTACGTTTGGTGAAAACTGAGCCTGTACAGTGTGTACGTAATATTACGTAACAGCAATAACTAAGTTTGCGAAGGGTTGACGCCAAAGATTAATGATCAGTCAAAGAAGCAGCCACCCTGTACGACATTAACTTAAAGTATACTAATCAATTTAGAGGGATACTTAAGTAGCGCCATTTAGAATACAAGATTTCTTTGTACACAAATGATTTGTCGGCAACCGTAAAAATAGAATTACTACCAGGAGGACGTCCGAGAACAACGAAAACCTAATCTCTAGATAGAGAGATCTCGAAATGTACAACGAATGTCTGTATAGCCTTTGGAAAAACTCGTCAACTATAAATTACCAATTACAAATCATTCATCAACAATTGCCTTGCCATTGAAAATGATATGACAAAAGTGAAGGTGAATTTTGAGGGGAAAATACCATCCCATCGCAGCATAAATGTTGGAGTATAAGCTATAGGGTCTAGCGGGATACCTTGGGTATCCGGGGTGAGATGGATAATTTAGGCATGATGCGCGATAGAAGTGTTACAGAGATTTCTTTATAAGTAACAGATTCCTATTCTTTTTTCAAAGTAGCATTCATTTCCTTCGACATAAAGGTCAAAAATTTACAAATTTACATTCCCAAAAATTCAAAACGATTCGTGTACTACCAAACAGTATTCGGTAGAACATACATCGTTAAACATGTTCTATATACTGCCATCTTTTTTGAAGCCATGAATACAAGAATTTTCCTGAGAATTCTTCCAGACTTCAGTGATATGGTCTAAATCAAGCAGTTAGCTGAAGAAAATATCATAGGGACAAAATCTACTTGAACCATCATCTTTTGGGGGATGGGGGGTCAAAAGCTACATATGACTACTCAGATCTCCAGGTCAATACTTTTGTTAGGGGAGACAACACTATGAACAATTTTCCATTTGGGGAACATTGCCACCTGTTTCCCTACAGTCATGTGCTTGATCTAAAGAACTGAATTGTGCGAAAGTTGTGTTGGCTTACTGTAATTCACAGAGCTGCTTAGAAGGAGGAGCAAAGGGGTGAATTGTCCCAAGGCCTCAAGATCAAATAGCCTCAAAATTGCAAAAGCTTCCATGTCCCAGCGGGCCTCATGAAGTAAGACCAGCAGTCATGGACGTAGAAACCGGAGGCGCAGGGAGCACGTGCCCCCACTTTTTAAAAACTTGGGCAAAGGGCCCCCTGTCATGTAGCCTGGTTTCCCTCCTTGAAAACTCTGAAGATGCAAAAATAAATAAAAAATAAATAAACACGATTGACAATGATAAAAAAATTTGGAGAGCAGTCAAGCCAGTTTTTTCTAATGGTGACCCAATGGGGATAAAATTATCCTTATTGAAAACGGAGAGGTTGTATCAGATGATAAAATTATTGCCGAAAGCCTGAACACCCACTTTGTGAACATAACCAATTCACTTGGCATAGACCCATTCTTTAAGATCAATGAGACTGACTTGAGCATGGAAGAAAGTATAGATATGGCATTAGCAAAGGATAAGAACCACCCAAGCATTGCTGCCATAAAGAAGAAATATAAGGTTTCCCGAAAGTTTGAGTTTAACAATGTTGATCTGTTGAACATTATGAAAAAAATAGAAGCCTTAAGTACTAACAATGCAAGTAGTGGTAACATACCAATGAAAAGTATTCGGGACGCAAAAGAAGTAATTTGTCCATATTTAACTAGGTGCATAAATGTAGCTATAAACAAATGCTATTTTCCAGACATAATGAAGGAAGCTGACGTTAGCGCAATCCATGTCAAGTACTGGGATCTAGAAGTCTGGGATCTGGGACCTAATGGATTGTATTTATTGTTTAGTTTAGCTTTGAACACTTACTTGCAAAAACTCACGTACTATGACACATCTAGTCACGATCTTTGAAGTTGTCTTTTGTATATATTTGGCATAAGTTTGTACATATTTCACAAAATTGTTTTTTGTTATTCACAATCCATAAAAATGGCGATAAATGCCAAAAAACAAATTACAGGCCTATCAGTGTCCTGCCAGGCATGTCCAAAATATTTGAGCGGATCATGAACGAACAAATAAATCAGCACTTTGTAGGAATCCTATCTCCTTTGCTGTCTGGTTTTCGAGAAGAGTATAACACACAAAATTCTTTATTTCGAGTAATTGAAATTTGGAAAAAGCGCCTTGATATGTCGGGTACAATAGGGACAATCCTAATGGATTTATCAAAAGCATATGATTGTATACCCCACAACTTGCTTATTGCAAAGATATATGCTTACGGGCTAAACAGGAGAGCATTCAAACTAGTTTACAGCTACCTGAAAAATCGAATGCAAAGAGTCAAAACAGGCTCCACATTTAGTTCGTCAAAGAAACTTTCAATTGGAGTACCACAAGGTTCTGTACTTGGTCCCTTACTATTCAACATATTTATAAATGACCTCTTCTTTATTGAAATGGGATCGGAGATATCAAATTTTGCTGATGATACTACAATTTACGCATGTGACACATCCATAGAAGCAGTTATGATCAGATTAGAGGGCGATGTGCATAGGTTGATGAAATGGTTTACTAACAACGGCATGAAAGCCAATCCCTCAAAATTTCAAATAATGTTTCTAGGACGAAAAGACATGAGTAAACTATGCCTTAATATTAGCGGGAATTTAAGTCCATCAAGCAACCAGGTAAAGCTTCTAAGGTGTAAACATTGATAACTCACTTAAGTTTGAAGCTCATGTTAAAGAACTATGCAGGAAGGTCAATCTAAAAGTAAATGCATTTATAAGATTACGACCATTTTTAGGAGAACAAAAGTCAAAGTTGATTTTCAGCTCTGTGATAATGTCCAATTTTTCATATTGTCCTCTAATTTGGCTATTTTGTACCAAAGGAGCAAATAATGAAATTAATAGGACTCGCAAGCGTGTACTGAGAGCCTTATATGGAGATTACGAATCTACGTTTGAAGAGCTTTAGATAGAGATAAATCAAAGACAATACACAAAAAGAATCTACAAATACTCATGACTGAAGTTTATAGAACAATTAACAATCTAAACCCAAAATACATGTGGAAATTTTTTACCAAAAGAGATGTGCCCTATGGTCTTAGTAGTAGTGAATTATGTAAGATCCCCTCTGTAAATTCTCAGCGTTACGGAATAAACTCCCTATCATATAGAGTAAGTCTTTTGTGGAATGAACTAAGTGATGAGATGAAATTAACAACTTCCGCAAAAATTTTCAAAAAAGTACGACACTTGGAAGGCAAAAATTGTACGTGCCACATCTGCACATAGCAAGTTTCTTTTTGTTGGTTCTCTATCTTTTTCTTAATTCTTTTAGTATTGTATTTTAAATAAATAGTTGGTACTAATTAGTTTTTAACTAGCATTCAAAACCAACTGTAAAAAAGTGTTGAATTTGAATTAAATAGAAAAATACGCGTCATCGGCTAATTCAGAAGATTTAAGTTTCAAAATTTCCCTGGGAGCATACCCCCGGACCCCCTAGCTGGCCTACATTTAGGGACTGGCTCAATATGAACCCTTTTCATTATACAGAATGTTTTGTCGTTTCATTAAGTGTTTTATCTCCCCCCTGACAGACCGCTGGACCTCACTTCCAGAAACCCTGCCAATGTGCCCCTCAATCCATGTGCCCCCACTTTTATAACGCTTCCTTCGCCCCTGCCAGCAGTAATTTCCCGTAGATATTTGCCAGGACCCTCAAGTTTTTCTGCTCTCTCTTCGCTCGTAGGGGGCATCGCTTTTATGTTTTGCCCCAGGCCTCTGAAATCTCTGGGCGGCCTTTATTATTCGTCAAATCATTGCGTACACGTTTTTTTATAAGAAAAAAGTTTATAAGATAATGAGGCTCAAATGGCCAAAATTAAAAAAAAATCTTAAGAAAATCACGAGGCTCAATTTCCAAAAGTATGTGTTTTGTTGGCCAAAAATCGATATTTCATCATTATTATATTCAGAATATTAAAGATGGAATTCAATTTCGAGTATACAAGATTAACAACGAAAGTGTAGTTCCGTTTTTACCAGTTTATTTCACTTGAAAGTTACGAAAAATTTAAGAAAATCTCAGACTCAATTTCGGGAAAAGTTAAGAAAATTGAGGCTCGGGCAAAGTAATGGTTTTCTTATAAAAAGTACGTGTACTTGATAATTGTCAAATAAATTAAATTCAACCACGTACCTCCATTGGAAAACTCTGATCGTCAATTTTGTGCTCTGATCCTCTTGAATTTTCACAACCAAAATGAAAGTGAAGCTGCTTGAGAAAGTAATCATTTGGCAATGTCGCACCCATTAGGCGAACGGTTGCACCGCTGGTCAAAGAAAATGTCGGCGCATGACCATTATTCCTTAGTATCCCAGTAATGGGACGACCTTCGGGTTCTACCCTTACAACAATATTTTTACATGTTGTATCGTTTGCTACATTTTCAGTCTTGATGTTGATAGGAGATTGCTTCCGGCCTTGGCACGTCCAATCCGTGTGCAGTACCTTCCACATTTCTGGGCCTACGAAAGCACATATCACTTAGACCAACATTAATACACACTTCAAGATTAAGTTTATATGGACGTTCAGGCTCAGAATCGATTAAATTTAAGAATAATTTGTAAAAAATATTTGAAAATATTTTTAAAAAATATGTTTTCTCTATTTTTCCACCGCTCCCCCCAATTCCTTGGGGCTTGGAGGGTGCCTCTGAGAGGATTTTAGTTCTGGCACGAGTATTTGAGACCGGATGCCCTTCCTGACATCACCAATAGCCTGCGGATTGGCCTAAAACCTAGGGCCACATTGGTCTGAGTCGAGTGCATTACCGCTAGACCACAGCTGCTCCATTTTTAAGTTATTTAAATTATTTAAAAAACCCAAGACTCAAGTACTGCTTGTACATTAATTTGTTCACTATCGACACAACATTTGCTATTCTGCCCCATTTTTATTTTGCTTTGCAATGAAGTAAAACATCAGTAAATATTTTAGTAAAATCCTTTGATGTTCAGATGCAGATACACCTTTAATATCTAAGAATAATTTAAGAATAATCTAAGGCTTAAAAACCGAAAAAAATTAAGAATATTGAGGCTCATTAGAAAATGAGCTACTCTTATAAAATAAAAGTGTGTACCGAACGAGGTGGCGTAGTGGTTAGAGCGCATGCCTCCCATGCGGAAGGTCTATGGTTCGAGTCCGCATCGATACCCTGACTGAATGCTCGCTCACTGTCCATCCAGCAGCAAATGGGTACCTGGTGGCAACACTGGGGAGATAAAGGCAGCGAGGAAAGGAACTGGCCACCCTACCTCACATGCCGATGGCACAGGATAAGTATCCTCTCTAACAGGTACTCCTCTAAGCAGGGATGTGCCGACTGGGGGCGTGGGGGCGTCACGCCCCCCAATATTTTCAAGTTTGCAAGGAGGGTGGTCAAAAGGCAGCCATGTTGCAAGGGAGACTTTTTACTTTTTTAAGTAACAATAGTTGGTCAATTGGTCAAAACGCCCCCCCCCACAACAGAAGGTGTCTCGGCACATCACTGTCCTTACGTACGAATGTATACGGGACTACATTTACATTATCGAACGAGGTGCCGGACCAATACTTTTCAATAATACCTTGAAAGATATTTTATTTCATTTTTGAAAGTAACGAGGTAAAATATATCGATAGTAGATCTTACTTCGCATAAGAATCTTAAAAATTGAAATTCTCAAAGATCGTGTTTCTCAAAGAGGATATTAAAGCTCTTTGAGAGAGAGAGAGAGAGAGAGAGAGAGAGAAGAGAGAGATTGTTTTGCATTGTTTAGCACCAAGCTAACTCAAAAGTCTAACTTTAGTTAAAGAGTTTGAAGTGCCATTCAAAGTGGGGACTAGATGATTTTGTATCCTTTCCTGCTTGAATGGCACAGTAGACTGTATATGTTGTACATTTTGTATTTTTAGTGAATTTGAATTTTAATGGTGATCATAGCCTCTTTTAAGGAATAGTAGCTAGGGGGACAAACGTAAATGAGGGAAATTGTGGAAGGAGTCCCAAATACCTGGCATGCAGAACCGGATGTTACGAAGGGGGACTAAAGAAGGATGGTGTTCAGGGGGATTCGCCTCCGTTCCCCAAGATCTAAAGGATGGGTTCTAAAAGTTTGAAGTTTCTAGAACCCATCCTTTAGATCGTAGGGAAGTGTATCTTGTGAACATATAGATGCTCCCTGTCTAGTCATAAAATGGGAGGTGAATTTAGTATTGTGCATGTGAGAACCTTCTATAGACTTTTCACACATGAATTAAATATCAAAGAAACAAAACGGCATCTAATGGGGGGTCTTAATGCTTTAAAATAGTGTACCTAGAGGGGCAAGCATGACAACTGGGTGGGCAACTGCTCCCTAGTTTATATGATAAAAGAGGCTCTGGTTGTGATAGAAAAAAGCTTTTTGAGGTTCCCTTCTAAGAATTGTAGACCGTACATATCTATATCTAACCAAGACAAAGTGCTGTCCATTCAAATCAACATTAGAAAGAAGAGAGCTAAAGAGAAGGTATTTTAGCGATTAAGCTAGTAGCTTGAACAATGGGTGAATCAGGATCGTACCTATGGGTGAATCAGGATCGTATGAAAAAGCGAACTGTGATTTGGGAGACGCCCTTTTATCAGCAGCTCCGGTCGTAGCATTTGCAAGATTGGCGTCAAGTGTGTTTTGGGCTCTCCCAGCACTAGAATCACCAGCTCGGTCACTCAAAGAATTCTTCCCCAATAGTGCAGTTTTTCTGTCACCAGAATCATTTACTCGATCGATCATTGCTTGGCTTATTTCTTCTATTATTTTGTCTGGCAACTTTTCGCTAATGACTTTTTTGTATGGGGCTCGTTGGCTGAGCAGTGGACGCAGCTTTATTGGTTTAAGATAGCTAACATCGTGAAGGGCAGAATGGGAGGAATCATCCTGTTGCAGTCCACCGTGTGATTGTACGCTCTCGCTATCAACTGCTCCTTCCTTTCGTCTTGAATACTGCTCCTTCCTTGTGTCATCAGCTGTACCATCAATCTTTTGAAATCTAGGGACGAGCCTGGCAAGCTTCATTCTAGACCCTGGCACCCCTAGCAAGCTAGCTTTTCCTGGAATCGACTTATCGTCGATGCCAGCAAAGACATCATTGCTGCCAGATTCCATTTCTCTCCCATTTGGTTGCTCTACTATGTCTTCTGTCCTTGAAGCACTTCTCAACTTCGTCCCAATGTCCACTCCTTCATCCAAATCTCCTTCAAAAGCATGAATCAACACATTCGTCACAGGTTCTAGCTTTTTCAACCGTCTAAGGTTTCCAGTTTTTGTCATCTCTTTAGATGATTTCAGGCTATTTTTTAAAGTGTCTTCGTCAGGGTCTTGCTCAGTCATGCTCTCCATATTTTCAGAGCTCTGCCCTGTTAGCAGGGTCTCCGGCTTCCTTACAATATTATGAAATGACACTTTCCTTCCATTCCCATAATCATCGGCATTATTATCCTCATTCGAAGACTCCGACCCCTTTGAGCTGGATTCTGTTTCTTCTTCCTTCTGTCTATTTATAATTTTTAGTATATTCTTCAGTTTATCGGTGGGTAGTTCCTTCAGCTTGCTCACAATGTTCTCATTGTTGCCATCTCTATCCATAATAGTCCCTGGCATGTCTGTTGCACTTGAGTCATTTCCATTTCCTTGGTCATCTCCTTGTTCGTCTTGTTCCATGCTTCTTAGAAGTTTCTCTAAAATAGAAGTGTAAAATATAGAATTTAGGTTTTTTGGCAGTGGAAGCAGTGGCGTAACGCAGTTTAGGTGTAACGCAGTTTAGGCGTAACGCAGTTTAGGCGTAACGCAGTTTAGGCGTAACGCAGTTTAGGCGTAACGCAGTTTAGGCGTAACGCAGTTTAGGGCATGTTAGTTGAAAAACTAAGGGCCCCCAATCGATCATTTCATTTGCCAAGGAAACATCTTTTTATCGTGATAAGGACAAAGATTTAACTTTTTTAGGAAATTTCTACATAGCTTTATAGCATTCTTTTTAGGCTGTTCATTTTTTGTACAAGTTAGCTTCGAATGAAAATTTTAATCAATATTGTAAGTAATGTAGGTAGAGCAGGCTCACATCAGCAGTATTACTGTCCGATCCCCTGATTTGCTTCATCATATAAAAATGTATGTCTGTATGTATGTATGTATGTATGTA
>OLMO02000001.1:21338120-21372377 GCA_900291935.2 Cassiopea xamachana | reverse complement strand
TATATATATATATATATATATATATATATATATATATATATATATATATATATATATATATATATGTCTACTCACCAGTTTAATTTCATGAGAATGGAATTAGCTAGCAACATAATTGAATACACAGCAGCTCACTGAAAACTGGGAACACAGGTAGGCCTAAGTCATAGGGCGAGTATCTGAGGTTCTGCATTGACTTCATAGGCATCGCTGCAACTAAAGAAACGACTGGCATTGTACACAAGATCACGACGTTTGGCATCAAAGACAGGGTTCTACTTGGAGATAAAAGAAGACGGCAAAATTCAGGGGACCTCTGACAGAAACAGCCCTTTCGGTTAGTCCTTTTTTGTCATCTCTTGAACTGATGAGTTCCTAAAATAAATTTCAATTTACAGCTGCATAATGAAAGTCATGTAAGCCGTTATCTTCTGGTAGGAAAGCAAATGTGCTTAAAAATGACTCAAAAAGTCAAAATCAGTACAACATTATACTGACACAATATTCATTGATGATAAAGATACTTTTGATTCACAGTATTTGTCATTCTTTCACAATTAGAGGTGTGCCGAAGTAGGGGATTGGGGGGTGTGTTACACCTACCCAACTTCATGTAGAAGCTTTCGGTAATTTCTTTCATTTGTACGTAAAAAAAGTCATAATAAGAATGGCTTATTGAAAAACCTGGGAAGAACAGTAAATTGAACTCTCAAGTCATGAGAATATCTTTGATCAAATTCATCGGGAAGCTACCTTAGCCACACTTCCCCCTACACACAAAAGCCCTTCGGCATGCCACTGTCCACAATATTCGCATTTAATGCTAAACCGCCAAGAGTCGTCTTCTTGCTAAGATAATCTGCAATAAAGTTGTTCTTTCCAAATTTATCATTTACTAAAGTTCACAATATATTTGCATACCTATGTGCAAAGTTTAGTCTCTTGTTCGTGCAGCTGCCACCTTCTGCAAACATTCTCCAGTGCCAGTTGCCGTACATGACTTTCTTGTTGCGTACATCTTATGAAGCGCTTTGTAATGTTGAGCAATGTTCGGTAAAGATGAAATAGCTGGCCTAACATTTTATTGTTCCGCACTTGTTAGTTGTAATGCTATAACGTTTGCACACATGTCTTAGAAAGCTATATGCATGCACACACACTGCCTTCTTTGCTTCAGCCATATTTTTCGTGTTGTTTGGCTGTAAACTAATTCACGCTGATGAGTTCTTCTAAATAGTAAAACTAAAATAGATCAATTTTTAAGAAAGTACAGAGAAGTAAGTGAAATTGTCAATGAAACCATAGATAATAAAGAGAATGAGGTTGAACTAGACAGATCTTAAGTTGAGAGAGTGCTAGAACCAATTTTTCTTGGGAGGGGGGTATCAGTACTTATGCTGCAGAGTTAGGATTTAGGTCCTTATCTCAAGGTAAAATATCTCCTCTGCCTTCAATTAGTCTGCTGGTTAGAAAGCCTAAATCTAAAATCTTCTGTACAACCTCACAAAGTGTACATGTAACATAAATAATATATCCGTATGCATACATAAAAATGTATAAACATATACATACATACATACATATATAAATATATGTTATATATATATATACATATATATATACATATATATATATATATATATATATATATATATATATATATATATATATATATATATATATATATATATATATATATATATATATATATATATATATATATATATGTATATAAACACACACATATATATACACATAGATAGATAGAATAATCCAAAAATACACTTGTCTTACTAGTAAACGCTTTGAATAAAATCTTCATCAGTACTAAACTCTGATAAAGATTTCAATCGCAACAGTTTCTCGTAAGACAAGTGTATTTTTGGTTTATATATATAGTTCTATACGTATATAATTATAGATGTATTCATATGCATATAATGTTCTTTTCCATTTTAGCTGTTCTTAACGTTCTTTCAATCGGTGAAAACATGTTGACTATTTGGGGTGCAAAAGCAGAAGCCTACCTGGCAGTTGACAATGACGGAAGAATATATACGACTGTATGTGCTCATTTACCAATTATTCAGGCTTTTTCTAGCAACAATGTAGTATTCTCTCCGTCCAAGATAGTGTGCATAGATTTTTCTTGCATAAATTTACATATATAGCTAGGTGAAGAACAATCGAGTCCTCCAAATAAGAACGGCAATTGTAAAGGATTGTATTCGAAGTACAATACCTCTCACACCAAGAAGAAGATGGAGAGCAAGCTCAAATCTCCCTCCAACATCTTATTTTGTTGCTATGCAAATCCATACCCACACTGGTGTGCAGGGGTTGGGAGAGTGTTAGGTTCGTGGACAAAAATTATCTCTGCAAATCAATAAATTTGCTATTTTGGTCAAAATTTCTTATATTTTTTGCATTCTAGGGACGATAATGGAATCATATCAGAAATATATGAAATAAATTAATCAATTAATGAATCATATCCATATTTTGTCGTTAAAATCAGTGGTGTGCAGCTGAGGGCTCGGGGGGCTCAACCACCTAGTTATATTTTACAATACTTTGTGGGAGGGTACATTGCTATTAAAATATTATGCAAAAAGCTGGCTATATATAATGTGAGCCCCTCTCTTTATCAATGTAGCTCTACACTACTAGGCAAAGTGTACTGTATACAACCTTAAAACACCCAAGAAAGGCCCCGCTACTATCCATGCTACCGTAATAATTAAGGTAGCTTTTACACGGGGTCGACCGAATATTTGGTCGGTCAAATATCTGGCCACTTGGGCTTAGCTTTCACACGTGGCTGGCTAACCGACCTCAAATTAGGTCACTTAGGCGTGCTTATGAAAGAAACCTAAGGCAGCGTTTAAACGGGGCCGACCTAATATTCGGCCGGCCCCGTATAAACGTAGCCTAAGGTACTGCTACAGTTAGTTCACTCTTCCATTCACGTGGTAATAGTTGTAATTACTAATAGTTGAGGCAACTGTGTTGAGGTAACTGTCTTGATACAAACGCTACATGATACTCTTTTCTAATCTACAGACGAACGAAGGCCACCAGTGTGTTTTCATGGAATTATTTACCAAGGACTTTTTCAATGTTTATGGCAGCTTCAAATCAGTCAATGAAGGCAGGCCACAATGCCTGAACATCCTACATGATGGGTCAACTGAAATGAAAGATTTCTTCGGTATACCCAATAATACCTGTCAATTTTTCTGGGACATGCTTTCAATTTGCGTTTGACTTTACATTTAATTGAAGCAAGAACAACAGAAAATCCGGTGGAAGTGAGGTACACCTATCTCGAGGATAAATCCACAACGACTCAAAATCCTTGATGCATGGAAGAATACCATATATGAAATTGATTCCACTTCCAAAATTTTGCTCTTGGAAATAATTGAATATATATAGATTGATATTTGCTCTCTACTTCTCCAATGACGATTTCAAATTGCAATAATTGTTTCTTTTCAAACTGCTTCCTTTTATGAGATCCTGAAGCCTACGAAACCAGCATTAACTTAAAACACAATATCTGAAGCCCCACCTTCGCTCAATACAATTCAATTCTCCTTGCAATGACCAAAACGCACTGAACGCTAAAATAGGTGCTTGCATAGTGCACATACAGTGCCGAGAAGGGATAGGGGTTCAAATTGCTCCAGATGCTCAACGCTTCAGGACTACATCACAACTCCAATTGGTTCAAAGCCTAAGGGCCTCATACCTCCCAGACCTTCAAATTTTTCTTCTCGCTTCGCTCGAGGGGGGCTTCGATCCCCGCAATATCATTGCGGCTCTGTGTACACATAAAAACATTTGTTCCTCTTCCCATTATCAATAGCGCTATTCATAAAAGCCTCTGTTGTCCAGTACTGCCTTTTTATACATCCATCTACAAAGCCCCGTTTCGATTGCACTGTAGTATCTTAGGCCCCTACACTGCTACGGATCACATGTTGACCCATGTCACAAGTGCTACGGATCGTTCATGTCTACGGATCACTTTTGATACGTATCAAAAAGTGATCCGTAGCAATGTAAATGGGGCTTTAAAGTGTCAAATTTATGTAGTTCAGCACACTTTTGATCCCTTTGCTAAAACGATCAAAAGTGATTCTGTGCATCGTATCAATTTTGCTACGGATTGGTAGGAGTAGCGAATACAGAAAGCCAATCCGTAACACTTGTGACACGGATCAACAAGTTGATCCGCAGTAGTGTAAGGACCTAAGACACTGCAGTAGCAATGTCTCTGCAATTGCGTAGCTTCAGAGAAAAAAACAAAGTACAACCTCTCAGTTAATTACAGAATATCACAGTATGATGTATTAATAAACTTAAACTCAAGAAAAATTAGGCTTGATCATAACATACAATAGTATGCTACTTAGATGTAAATACTATCGAAATAGATAATAAATTGCAGGAGCGTCGTGGCTCCAAAAATAGGGCCAAGGATATTGGCTCAATAGGGGCTCATTCATCGTGAGAACTTATTGTGGGTATTCAATGACGGCCTAATCATTGCAAAAAGGGCCTATTTATCGACCGGGCCCGTAAAGCAGTAAGTAACCCCTTACAGAGGTCGACTGGGAACTTTTCCGGTTTGCCAGGGGGTCATTCAAACATTACGTACGCTCAATTTCATCAATTTATGGACCCCTCCCCCTTGTATGTTTTCGTACGTTTTTAAGGTACCCCTTCCCCTGGGCGTACGTACTTTCAAGTCATCACAGCCCCGCCTAGACAATTGCTACTATTGTTTTTCTGAAAACTTTCAAAGTTTGCAGAATTTGATACATAATCGAGAACTCTATACATACTCAAATATTTGTATAAATACAAATGAGAATGCGATTTTGCATGTATGATCTTCAAAAAACAGCTTTATTTATTCAGCATGCTTCGCAAGTAATTACCATTGTAAACCACATGAGCGTATGACGTTCTTTGAAGAGCCCACCTCCTCCCTGTAAGTTTTCGTATGCTTTTTATGGGTACCCCTCACCCGTTAGAGCGTACTTTCTTTTTGAGCACCCCCACTCCCCACTTAGCCACAACGACCCTGACTGACTGTTGTCGTCTTTCTGACACAACAGCTAACGCAACGAATTTTTATAACGAAATTCTAGTGTCATGTTCATATTTCAATACGTAGATGCAATAAATTACGAAAAAAATAGATGAAGCATTTACACATACTCAAGAGTTGAACAATGCTTCTTCGTTACGCTGCACGCTAAGCACGTTGCAATGCGTGCCCAGACATGAAAATAACGATAATCAATGTAGTCATGGCACGAGAGAAAATGAATTTCAGAAGACAAAGATTATTTCATTCGTAAGAGAGGAAATTGCGGAGTAAAAACATTGATAACAAGGGTACTAAATAATAGCTGCACACAATTGATTTGCTTCTTGGAAAGACAAAAATTTAAACTTATTATCGCTCCACATCTGCTGAAAGACCTAGCTAACCTAGAATTGTTCTACATGCTCTTAAAACAGCATTGCAATGACCCAAGGATGTGGTTTAAGGTGTAGATGCTACCCAAAAACTCGTCAATATCACCAATGGCTCAATTATTACAGTGTGAGAATCTGGTTAGAGTAAATGTTGTTACTGGCTGTCGTACAAAAATAACATACTTTATACCTACTCCTTATAACTTTTTGGTTTCTATACAACGCTCTACTCAAGAGGCAACTATAGAGTCAAGCCTGTGCTGCAAAAACATACGTAGTGAAATTTAGAACAAGGTAAAAAAGAATGCATGTTCCTATTGCAAAACCAAATGTAGTGAGAAATGGCTGAGAGAAAGAATAATTGGGTATGTGAACACCCACAAAAACTTTTAAATTTGTATACCCCTGAGAAACACGTGTACGATAATATATTATGATGACATTGCAGCACTGCCAGACTTTCATTTATTTGAATAAAGTTGTCTAATAGATGCTACTAACAAGGTTCTTGAGCAATGTGTAACTTTTCCTTTTATGAAGAAACCTGTTATGAACAAAAAAACTATATCAATGACAAATGCACATTGATAAAGGAAAAAAACAGAGAAGACAATAATCAAAAACACAGTATGAAGGCTGATAATTGAAAGGTATGAAATGCTAAGGATTATGAAAAGAAGACATCTTTTTCAATAGCCATTCAGCAGAAATTAGACATTGTTTCAATTTCCCAACTTGGGTCTGGTAACACACGTTTTTATGAGAAACATGAGGCTGAAATTAGACGAAATTTAAGAAAAATCTAAGGAGCATAGGCAGGCTGAGTTTCAAACAATAACTTGCAAAAACTGTTTCTACTTTAAACTTTTGAGCAAACTAGCAAGAAAATAGAACGAACATCCATTACATGCCTCACAAAACGTGAGCACCTTTTTTTCTTGCATCACAATTGCTTAATCTAGGTTGTTATTGTCATTGGAAGTCTTTAAATTTAAGAAACACTTTAGGCAGGATTTGATGAAATATTAAGAAACATCCAGGCTGAACCAAGACAGTTTTCTTTTATAAAACTCCAATTTATAGGTTATACGCAACAAAAGGGCTCTGTATTCTTCTGTATATTCAGATAAACAAAATAAAGAAGACTCTTCAACTAGGCCATCAAAAAGGTTTCAGAAACTCTGGGCAAAAAGAGAGACATGAGGTCCCTGGAGTGAAATGAGCAGAAAACTTTGAGGTAACTTCAGATACTTAGTGCTAATCCTACTGTATGGAACTCTTTAGACTTTGACACTTTGTATGTTATGAGGTCTAGGGGCAATTTGCCCCCTCCATCTCCACTCCTTGGTAGCTCTGCTCTTCAGTAGAAACAGTAAATCCTAAAAGTCTTCTAAAAATATGAAGCATCTATTTTTGCCACTTAGGAAAGCTAAGCTTAGTTATAAAAATCAGAAAGAACACAAAGTCAATATCTATATATTTCTTAAATAAGAGATTCTGTGGACTATAAAAAAAATTGTCCACTTGCTACTAGTAATGATATTTAACTATATAATGTTTCCCAAAATCCAAATGATCAAATGCTTAGTACTCCCAAGAAAAGAAAGGTAAACTTTCTATTGTAGTTAGTTTACATGAAAATTGAAGATTACCTGAATATCACAACCCTCTAAGCTTGATTAACATAGCATCAGGGGTGATAAGCTCAGTACCTCCAACAATAACTTCCCAGTTCTTGGGTAAATCTTTATAAGCTTCTGTAACTTCATATGCACATCTCATTTCAGAGTAGCACACACCACCAAGAACACAAATTATCATTCTTGGCCCACTCTTTGCATCGGCTTGATTCTTGTCTTTGTGCCAGTTACCATAATTACCCCGTCGTGCAGAAATTACTCCAGAGCCACCCATACCACTCAAATTCCTTGTTGTTAAAAATGGGTACAATTTTGGCTCAAGCTTGCCCTCTGCAGCATCCTCCATAATATCTTTGATGTATGGCACATACCTTGATGTTGTATAAGACTTTTCTTGCCTCTCCTTCCTTGCAGGAGCTGATTTCCTTTTACCACCATCATACAGCAATGGGACACCAAGATGGACCACATTTGATACGGCACTTCTTTCAACTCCAGATATTTTTGCATGCTCCATAAGCTTCTCTAAATTTTCCTCACTCAGGCCTTGCATTACAATGGCAAGAAGTATAATTATACGCATCTTGTTATATTCACTTGTCTTTTTATCCAGCAACACTGGAACCACAGATCTCATGGCATCTTTAATTTTTTCTCCCTCTTTATCATACCCAGTGGCAAAGTCCTGTTCTACAAAGCACAATTTTTCAATCTGCCCATCCTGGTAGTGCTTCAAGCAATCATCAGCAAGAGTTAAATGCAATCTATAGAAACTTAACTCTTTTTGGTATTGTGGCAACTTCTTTATCAATAAGTGGAGGTCTTTCATCGTGGCTTCTTTTTCTTTAGAACCTGGCATTTTAACCTTCTTTTTCTCTTGAAACTCCTTAAACTTTTGTGTTATTTCCTGAGATACTTTGGCAATGTGTTTGTGCTTTAGAGCATTCCATAACTCATCATCATTATTATCAAGTATGGCTTCCTTTGGTTGGTACTCTTCTCCACTCTTTTCTTCATACTTATATACATCATTCTGAATATCCAGCAAGTCGTATGCCATTGCTTGATATGTCAGCTCATGCAGAAGTGGAGCAACACAGTCAAAGCCACGGTCAAGGATAATAAGCTGTGACTGTTGCTTGTTTGGACCCTCTCCAATGGATGGCTCATCTGCTTTGAAAGCATCTAATCTCCTGGCTACATTCTCTGCAACATATAGTGCTACATCGGAGTCTTGTCTATACCTAATTGATGGATACTCTCCAAGGGTAGCACAGAGAGTTGCAAGTTGCCCTGCTAACACTTCCACCATTTTATGCCTATTTTCATCATTTACTAATGGACTAAAGAGTTTATTGAACGCATCACGTGAATCCAATGAGAAAACTTGCCCTTCAACTGGCATAAAAGCGATGTTAATTTCCTTAAGGGTTTTTATCTTCCTTGAAAGAAGAGACTTTGGACTTGACAATTTCTCAAACAATTTAGGAGGACATGCGTCTGTAAAGAAAATATGAGCTGCAATGTACCTGAAAGAAAGGAAACACTAATAAGGAGCCTATTTACAATTACATTGGATTTTAAGGACTTTTTGACTGGGAAATATATTCTAGAGGTGCCTAGTGTATCTTTCCATCTTTTTGAGTGCCATGATGAGAAACATGTCAGAGAGAGTTCCTTTCTTCTTTATTTAATGCGACATTCCAGAGTTCATTAGTTTGACATACCATAAGATGTAACTGATGTTAAGAAATAACCGATGTTAAGACATAACCAGAAAGACTTTACCTAGGAAACATAGGATGTTTCAAGACATCATGTCTCATCCTCAGCTAATAAGACAGTGGCATTAAGGAGTTTTTCCCCCCAATTTTGTATATAAAACTCCTTATTGCCACTTTCTTATTAGCTGAGGATGAGACAAAATGTCTTGAAATGTCCTATATTTCCTAGGTAAAGTCTTTTTGGTTATGTCTTAACATCAGTTACGTCTTAACATTGGTTACGTCTTATGGTATATCAAACTAATGAACTCTGGAATGTTGCGTTAAATAAAGAAGAAAGGAACTCTCTCTGACACATTTCTCGTCATGGTTCTTCTGTTGAAATTTATAATTCAGCTGCGGTTTCCAAGGAGCATTTTGTAGTACCACTATGTACACTGTGCAAACCTTGTGAGAGCTAGTAAATGAAACTCTGCTCACACAGAAAAGCAGAAAAACTAAATATATGCAAAATGCTTGAGCTTGTGGCTCATTACAGACACGGGTTGGAAACTCAATTGACAACGAGGGGCTTGATGGAACTCAAAGGATTCTTGTATTCACACCAGATTCTTGTATGCTTCTGCCTGTTATATTGACAAGATTTACACACATCCTAATACTTGCCCTGACTTTCTTCTTGAAAATGAAGGTACTTTTCTAACTACATTTCAGACTTAATAGTATTTTTCTTGACTAACTGGTTATTAAAAATGATCTGACTGACCACCTACCAGAGCTATGATGTTAATACTGTACTTAATTAGTAAATACAGTATGCACAAGTAAATATGCAAGTACAAATCAATGCCGTGCTTTAACTTGCAAGCAAATAAAAGGTGGCTTGCTTGTGTTGGCATGCATATACAATGTTGTCTATTGGGCACCAAAGAAGTCAATTGCATGGATAAAACAATTCTTCACATTTCATTAAAATTTCCTGCAATTTCCTAATATTTTCTGCCTGTTCCTAATAACAAGTTTTTCCTGATTTTTCCTGACCATATCAACCCTGATTGATATGAAAAAGTTCATCATAAAAAATCAGGGCTAAAAGATGCCATCACTTCATTTTCTCAAATACAAAATGGCAAGTCTTCTGTAAACACATATGTTGGGGAAACCTGCAGGGGGGATGCCCTTCTCAAGCAATCAGTTTCAAGTGCTAAGAGGCCAGTTCCACTCTTTTCTATCTTCACTTCCTGGATTTCTATTGTTTGGGTGATGGGACAACATTTGTGCTGGAAGTTACATGCTTTTTTATAAGCAAGTGGTTTATGAGAAAGTAGTGCTCAGCTGCTCAAATATTATGGAAGTCCTATGTTGGATTTTTGAGATTTCAGTAAGTTTACCACAGCACGAAAAAGCGGCAATATTCTTTTGACATACTTAAAAGCTTTTTCATATGTCAAAAGAATGCTGCCACTTTTTCATGCTGTGGTAAAGTTCTGTAGTACCAACAGACTATTTATGTACTTCAGTAAGTCAATAACTTCATATACATTTTAAATTCTAATTACAAGGTTTGTGCTCTGTTGAGTGGACAAAATTTAAGGACTCTATAAGGAGTATTTACAGACAAAAAGATAATTCTCAAAGATTAGTTTTTGTATGTTTCCTCAACAAAAAGCAAATTATCTCCTAAATAAATCTGCCACTGAGAATCTTCTCATTCCAAGAATTGATTAGAAATAAGGAGCTTTAAAGGAGTTTTCCTCTAAAATGCACGAATTTAAGGAGCTTCAAGTGCCCTTAAAAACTTCAGTTAAACCTAAGGAGTATTACGTAGTTTAAGAAGTAGCACGAATCCTGTAATTATCTGTGCACAAAATGCTTCCATGTGATGCTTTGCTATTCTTCAACAGATCATACTCTAGTATTGACTAAGATTCATCACTATTCCAAGTGTATATATGCTCTTTGAAGTTGCATGCCTAAGGGGCCAGGTGTCATACATAAATGAGGTTGGGAAAGAGGGGGGAGGGGGTTCACTGCAGTAAATACTTTCTGGATGATGAAGAGGGGGAGAAGTATTTGAAATTTAGACATCCCTTTTCTGGCTTTCATTTTCTTTTACATGCAAGTTGTTAAAATAGTATGCTAATGGGAGAATAGCACTTCAGCAGTCCTTCCATCTGGAGAATGCTCAAAATATCATTTTATGATCATATTCAAATGCTATAAAAATCATTTTAGGAGATTGAAGTCAAGAGACATTTAGATTCATTTATGAACACATACCCTGCAATTGTTACTTCTGTTATACATCTACTAAATACTGTTTTTATGAGAGATCAAATGTCTCAATTGGGTTTGATTATGTGAGTTGGGGGAGGGGGCTAGCACAATTTGGACATCATAGGAGAGGGGGTAAAAAGACTTTGTGAATATTTTTAGATGTCATAAATCAGGGTTTGTGAAGGATTTTGACAAGCAAATTCAAGGAGTTTTCTAAAACTATTCAGGGACTAAAATAAACATTTTCTAGGTAAAATCCAATACAGTGATTGATACATTCACAGCACATGTGTGAATATACTGAAAACAGTCCAAAATACTAAAAACAATACATTTCTTGACATATCACAAGATTATTTGTATAATCTTCTTTAAACCCTTTTTTGGATGCTTCTTTTATTTGTTTTTGCATTTTTTATTGCTGTAAACGAAGTAAATGGCAAACAGTTATAAACTTCAAGGAGTGTGATCATTTTCCAGTAAAAATGCTCATTTTCAAGGAGTTTCAAGTGCCCGTGAAAAGAAATTCCAAATTCCAGTACTTTCCAAGAAGTTCAAGGAGCTGCGCATACACTGTAGATGTTTGACGCCTGAAACATTATAACTCAAAAACACTTACAAAAAGTGCTCTAAAAAGTTTTGATATAGAACTGATGTTATCAATGGTGCAATGCAAATGCATTCTTGTATTAGAAAAACTTTTCGGGAGAAGGCTGAGTGTTTGCAACTGCTTTCATTTAGCCCTAAAATAAGCGATGATTAACCCTGACTGCAAAAGAACTGATCGATTTGAAAATACTAAAGTTCAAATTGTAGTAAAACCAATAACAATTATATTGTAGAGATTGCATGCTAGTTTTACTATTTCAGAAGACTTAAGTCGAAAAAGGAAACTAAAATACTAAGAAGAAAGTAAAGACAAGGAAACATCTTCCGCATTGACATTTGATTGCGTAATTGTCTTTTCCCCAACCTGTTCGCGCTTGTTCTACCCATTATGCCAATTTCTATTACATGCTCATTTGATATTGTAAGCAATTTGTATATGTAATTGTCAGTCATCGATCAACGCCAAACATAGCTGTATCTAATACGCTCATCTTCTGGAAGCCGCTATGCTCACCTAACCTGGAAGGCATCCAAAGGTACTTCACAATTAGTGGGCCTAGGCACATTTCAACTTCTGTAAACAACTAATTTTGGCTAAAAGATTAGCAAACAAGAATAGTTTCAAACCTCAAATTATTAGCTTCCTTGAAATCATCCAGCATTGTATCGATTGATTTTTCCGTCGGTGTAATGAAATATATTGCTTCCAAAGGCAAAGACTGGCGACCTTTCGATAGATCTTCGACAATAGTGATGCCTTCCATCATGATTTCGTGCATACGGCAGCAGGAAGATATCACCCTCTTTGCAAGCGCGTCGACTACTAGAGCCTTCCATTCTCCTTGTACCTTGCAGCTCTTTATAACATCGTTTAAAATGCGCTGACCTACTACAGTTTTCAGAGACATTGTGGACTTTCCAGTCTTGCCTTCTGACTGGTGCCGCCCCACCTTCCGTTCCTTGGCCGCTCCTTACAAATTAGTCATGATTATGTGTGTCATCTATCTCAAGCACTATTTAGAAAGAGGTCTGGTAAGCAGTGACAACTGCTCTTTCCTTAAAATTTCGATTGTAAGCACACTCTTTAAAAATTTAATAATGTTCCTGTCGTTCATAAAGATACAAAAATGGACGTTAAAATGAGCATAGTAAAGCTAGCAAACAGTATCGTGTACTCAGGAATCTTTAAGGACTTTAGTATGCACGTTTTTTTTATAAGAAAGCTTTTTTGACGAAGTACTGAAACTTTCTTAATTTTTCACGATTCCAGTATCAAGACTTGCCTAAGGCTTTCTTAGCCAAAATTTTTGAGCCTACTGTGTTGCCCATGCACATAAATGGAATGTAAAGAGCTCCATGTAAACTTGAAATGATGATAAATCTTAGTAAATACACAGAAGTTAGACTGTTAAAGGGTAGCCAACATCCCATCTTGACATTTTGTACACATATAAGGGACGTGTCATAAATGTAGTAGTGACATAATCCGTAATACCTCCTTCCGTTAGCGATTATTAAACAATAATCATGACCTCCTTTTGATACAATCATGGGGCTATAGCTGGAGAGCGGTTGCATTATATGTGTCTGGCTCTGTCGAATCCTTGCCACATAATTATATACAATCGTTACACAAAGTATCTACTACAGGGGGGCGGAGGATATAGGCCGGGGCCACCAAACATTTTCACTGCTTCCCAATGGGCCACAAAAATGTTTGCAGATTCTTAATGGGCCAGAACTATTTTTTGAGCAAATCCAACCAAAAGTGTTAGAATTATATGACGCTTTCATTGACTAAACAGGAAAGTTTCATATTGTTATAAACAGTCAGAATCTGAAGACGAACTTTCACAACTGGTCGCACTTTCCATGGGTGTCTCCATTTTTCCTTGAAAATAATGTTCTCTGTTTAATCTGTACTTTTGCACTTTAAAAGCTCGCAAAAGTAAATTTCACTCAAGGACATATTGCAATAACAAATGTTTCAGTGAATGATGCAGGCGATGATGCTAGAGACAAACCAGCAACAGCAATGGAAGATGATCTTTCATAAAATGAAAATGATAGCAATTATTGGGGGTGATAGCAGCAGCATAGAGGATGATGTGATTCGTGCAATAATCAGTAACGATGGTGATAGTGAAGAGAGAGATGATGACCGTGGTGGTGAAAGTGAAAATAGTGATGACCTTGCTCCTGAGAGTATCTTCATAGAAACAAAAAGTGGTCTTGTGACCACAAACTACAACAGAGTTCGTTTCATATAAATAAAAATTTAGTTACAATAGGTCAGGGTGAATTAGTGTAAATAAGGGTTCAAGATACTCATGGCAACAATTTCAATGACATGATGGAAACATACAAAATAGAACATCTAGATAACTAAATGCTATCAGCACGCTGAAAAGCAAACCATGAAGTTTTGATATGGGCCATGAAAAAATTTTGCCTTTTCACAATGAGCCATGGAGCCTTTCTGTCCCGTTTTATAGGGGCTATGAAAATTTTTTTGGATAAAGCCGCTTGTCCTCCGCCCCCCTGTCATAGATACTTTATGACACGTCCCTAAATCGAATTTTAAATACATTAACACTAAAACACTTCCTCAAGTCTCAAAAATCCAGCACTGAACTTTTTAAACCTTTTGAGTAGCTGAGTACAACTTTCTTATAAACCACTCTCATATAAATTAAACGTGTATAAAAAAGTATGCAGTGCTGGATTGCTACTGGAGTCATGGTGTGATACCCCAAGCAATGGCATGCTTAAGGGCTAAATGGTTATCGACAGCGTTAGCAAAAAGTGGGGTGTGTCACCCTCTACTTAAGCACGCCCATGCCCCCATATATTGTAGATCTTATCAGATTTGGGCTTTTTAGTTGTCTGTGGCAGTAGGCGCGCAACAAGGAATTTTCGAGGGCAGGAGGCTAATTCGCGAAAAAGGGCAAACTAAAACTTTTTAAAGAAGACATGGCCTTTGAATACTGTTTTGGACATTCACAAACGGAGGAAATACTGTGTGGTGGAGGTTTACTGCTATCGTAGCTCTGAAGGTCAATTATTCTTATTGCTGTTTGTATCACGCTAGAGAAAGGAAACTGGAGACCAGCCGTGGCCTAGCGGTAATGCACTCGACTCAGACCAACGTGGTCCTGGGTTCGAGGCCCACCGTAGACCATTGGTTACGTCAGGAAGGGCATCCGGTCCTAAATGCTCGTGCCAGAGCTAAAAAGTCCTCCAAGAGGCACCCTCCAAGCCCCAAGAATTGGGGGAAACGGAGGTACAATCGAGAGTCGAGAGATAAAGGAAACTGGAGCCACGTCTTATCAATGTTAGAGAAACGCACTTTTGAGTGGAGGGGGCACTATTGCTGAAAACGGTAGGGGTCTAGTCCCCCAGGACCTCTCCCCTAGTTGTGCGCCTGGGCAGAGTCAATATTGATCGTAACATGCCTACTGAACAACCCTTAAAACTTTAGCTTAAGATAATTTTCCGGCACCGCCCCAGCTTTCATATTCTAGGACTGTATTCCTGAACATCGGAAATGAAAGAAAATATACAATAATGTGGACTTAGCTGTTCGTAAAATATTGCTTCTGTCGCCTCTTAGTTATAATTCAAATCCCGTGACACAGCCTAACGTACAAAGTTTTTACTGTACTGCATTTACAACAACAGCATTGGGTGTTGTCATTATCAACACACGTTTTTTTATAAGAAAAAGTTTGTACGAAAATGAGGCTTATATGGCCAAAATCTATGAGAATCCTAAGAAACCTCAACGGCTCAATTTCCAAAATTAAGTGTTTTGCTTACTAAAAATCGATATTACGTCATTACTACATTCAAAATTTTAAAGATGGAATTCAAAGTCAAGTATACAAGATAAGCAAAGAAAATGTATCCCATTTTAGTCAGTTTATTTCAATAAAGGTTGAGAAAATTTTAAGAAAATCTCATGCTCAATGTCGGGAAGTTAATAAAATTCAGGCTCGGGCAAAACGATGGTTTTCTTATAACAAATACGTGTACTTAAACAATGAGCATGCAAGAAGCTAAAAACTAGCATTTTATAAAATAGAAAACATATAGTGGAATAGAATGGGATGCATTTTTGCATTGAGCTTAGATTTATTAGCAAATTTTATTGCCAATTTCATGCTTTTTGAGGTTGAATCAGGGCTAGCTCTGATGGCCTGCGTCCAATAAGAAGCCAAGCCCTATTCACAAATCCACACTTTCCCAACTCCTGAGAGTCAAAGTTGCACTTACCTTAAGCCCTAGCCCATGAGCGAGAAAATGTTTTTTACAGACATTCAAAAGCTGGCGTTCTCAAAATCCAGCGTAATGGCAAAAAAGTAATGCTTCTATCACATTTCAATATGATGCATTCAAACACTACTGATTTTCAATTATTGATGCAAATATATAAATTTATTACTTAAAATTCTACAATAAAACTGGGTTATAACTGACAATTCTATATTATTTTGAGGTACACCCATACTGTCCTAACTACTACGATTAGAAACAGTTACATGGAATTGCGATCATAGCTTGTACTCGGGGGCGAAAACTAGGGGTTGTGACACCCTCAATACTGGGATATCAGTCTCTCTTCTTAGAGATTGTTGGGAGAAGAAAAAATCTAACCTTCCGGTTAACATCCGCTGCAGTCTCTCCTCTATAGATATGGAAATTTACATAAATCTCCAGTTTCATGTCAACAACAGGACAAGGAAGGGAGAGAATCGAAGGTGAAAGCTATAGTTTTCTCTGAAAATGCTTTTCTGCAAACATGCATAGGAAAATGACAAAGTAATGATCGTGGTGAAAAATTCCCAGAAACGTTTGCAAACCAACAAAGGAAAATTCATTCGATATTTCTAAACCACACCGCTTTTAGACATGTTTTCAGTTCAATACGATAATGACTATGACGGTTTTAATTGAAGAACAGCCCTGGGTTGATAAATTGAAAGTTTAGTTCTTCTGATCATTCCATCGAAATTCGGATGAGAAAGGGCGCTTGGACAGGGCCGTTGTTGCTCTAAGAACAAGACCAGGAAAATCTGATGACATACGCCCATTTATTGTAAGGGAAAGGCGATTTCTAGCGGCCTAGTCAATAAAAAAGTAAGGCATCTTGAAGGGGCCCACTGGGAATTCTCCCGGTTCCACGTCTGGCCAAAAGGCCCTGGTGCTTGACTATCAATAGAGGTGTACAGTTGCTTGGAAACAAAAGTTGACAAATTTGCATAACTAATACGTATACGGAAACAACAGCCTTATCTTGAAGACGAGACATAATGGCTACTATCGCAAAGAAGTGGGTGGCTATACAATAGGGCTATGATAAGAAATGACGTGGGGATTGTACATGAAAACTCGTATGTCTAATAAAACCCAGTGTTCTATGAAAACTATCCCCTTCTCATTCAATGAAAAAGCTTCCTACAATGAGGTGCAATTCAGCAATACTGCAATCACTACTGAAGAATAGTTCGGGAATGTTCAAATCACTTCTCTGCATTGCTTAACGTCCTTCTGGAAGTGTGGTGCATTTATATGACCTATGAACGGTACAAGGGTCAAATCTCAGTGTTCACTTCTCATTATATGAGACAATTCTCTGTTAATACATAAAAATTGACATCGCAAATCTGTGATATTCTCTGACATCTGGCAAAGTTTATAGCAAGAAATCTTAATTTCTCAGTGATCAACTTCTTTGTTGTCCCCAGGTGTGGCAGTGAGCATACATTTATGCATGCAATGCATAAGTAAACATATATTAACACACATCTATGTGCTCTATCTTAATTTATGCATTCAAGTATTGGTTTTCATGGGGACTCATGCATTCTTGATTTATGTACGAATGTTCATCAAGTAACAAAAGTCCCTGCTCATCTGTCTCGTCCAAATCTTTGTCGCAATCGTAAAGCCTTAGTTTTTCAGACGCCTTCTCGTAGCTTACTTTTCCAATCAAGGGGGGAAATGGGTTCGTTGCTTCTGTAGAGTCTGAGTCGTTTTCAAATTCATTCTCAGGGAGACTGCTGGAAATGGAGGCTTTCTCTTTCTGTACAGCATCTCTCTACGAGGAATGATACGCCATTATCAAAGGAGAGTGACATGTAACTCGTAAACTTGTGAGGAATTTCCATTATACAATATGAATAGTGTGTTTACGTGTTTCCGAAGGAAGAAACTCAGGGTAAACGTAAAGCAATACAACACAATAAATTCCTCTGTCGAAAGCTGGCTAAACTATTTAGCTGTAACTGATGGGTGAGATCAATTTGAGCAGCCGTGGCCTAGCGGTAATGCACTCGACTCAGACCAACATGGCCCTGGATTTGAGGCCCACCGCAGGCCATTGGTGACGTCAGGAAGGGCATCCGGTCCTAAATGAGCGTGCCATAACTAAAGTCCTAAAGGCACCCTCCAAGCCCCAAGAAATTGGGGGAAACGGGGGTAAAATCGAGTAAAAAAGCTAGGCAAGACCAATTGTCTACAAAATAAATACTATCATAAGGAAGATGCCATAGAAGTACAGGTCTGATGGTGCATAAAGGATAGGTCATTAGCACTGAAGCTTTGGCAGTGATATATAAACTTAACAATGAATCAATCACAATAGGCATTGAATGTAAAAACTACGTTTTGCTGGGGAGTGGAGCTGAACAGTCTCAATTTTTCAAGAACGGAAAAATTATGGGTAAATTGCTAAAATATTTTGAAATCCCATATCGTTCAAACAAAGATGACACTGATGGTAAAGGTTACTCTTTCAATAATGGCTGTTCTACTTGCAGTTTCTCCCAAGATGACGAAATATGCTGAGCAACTCTACTGTCTCCTTCGTACGAGCCTCCATTTACTGTGTGCGGATAAAATGGGGTTTTCTTCAAACTGATAGCTAAGTTTCAGCAAGGGGAATATTACTGGGAAAAATTGCGTACACTTCAGGGAAAAATCACAACAATCTGCTACCCATTTTTGCGAGTTATACATATCTTGAGCTTGACAGCTACGCTGATAACAAGATGTGCCATAGCTATACAATGAAGGCCTGGGCAAGAGCTATGTATCAAGTGAGTATCACCGCGGGAGAGAGGTCTGGGATTGCGCATCCAACAAGGTGAACATGAAATGAAATCCATGGGAATGGGAATAATGGCTAAAGTTAGAGCTAGGGGTAGAGATCCGGGCTTTTCAATGAACTTCTTGGAGGGATTTGGAGTCATTAGTAATGACAACACTTTCTAATGTGTTGCACTTCGTGTCGCACTTTGTGTCGCACTTCGTGTCGCACTTTGTGTCGCACTTCGTGCTGACAATCCAACAAGCATGAATTATGAAAATACTACTTCAACAAAGAACATATCTCCTACCTTGGCTTTCATCTCACTAACACTGTTCAGTCGTTTTGTTTCCAATAACACAATATCTGGATAGTCTATTTTCTTGCTTGGTTCTTCAAGTGAAGTGTCTGAACCAAAAAACTTATTTTCTTTTTGGTTGATATATGCAGAATACGGTGGAGGTGGCGATATTTGGCAGGCAGTTGGTGAACGGGGTGATTCAACAGGTCTTAAATAGCCATCGCCACTAAAATGCTCTGGATCAAGGTAGTTGCAGCTTTCCTATGGAAAAACAAACAGAATTTTAATCTAGCAATCATCCTAACAGTGGAAACTGCAAAGTACAATCATCCTAACAGTGGAAAAAATATATACAAATATATTGATACACACGCAGTGCGTGCAAAGATGCACGCGCATACATACGGTATACTAGATTAAAAAGACATCTATTTTCGGCAAGAATCATCATCAGCTTCACTTGCATACATGGGCTCATTCAATTAGTACGTACACACCAAAATGACAAAAATTGACCCCCCCCCCCATCATGCGCAGATGTACGCTTCCTATGCCAACCATTGTGTACGTACTCTTACCCATCTGAGCCCCACCCGATTTCTAATGGGAATGTTTTTAGATATCCAATCAATAATTTCATCAAGAAATAGACAGCAAAACATTAGAGAGACAGGAACATAATCATAGCAGTGTTTTATAAAACAGTAATGAAAGTTGTAAACAACGACAACAAAGTGTGATAAAAGTACCTTGCATATGAAAATATAACAAAATACTTGCAAAAAGGGACTTTTTGCGCACGTACTTTGATGTGTCAACCCCTTCCCCCTTGAACGCACTGCGTAGGCATTTGCTTGACTCCCTCCCCCCTTCGTGCGTACGTACTAAGTGAATGACCACCATACGTGGATTTATAAAAGAAAAGCTTGGCGAAGACACAAACCTCTGGTGACAAACGAGCCTCAATGATTCTTGCACATCTGTTAACAATCTCCGAGAATGTCGGGCGGTCATCTGGTTCTTCAATCCAGCAATCAGCCATCAAACCAAAGCTGGAAAAGAACATTACTTTTTACTTAGAGTCGGTAAAGGTCACTAATGTTCAATTCAAGGCAGAGCTGCAGATAACCATGCATAATGATGGTCGACAAACTACTGGTGATTGACAATAATTACTGGTGATTGACAATGATTACTGGTGATTGACAATGATTACTGGTAATTGACAATGATTACTGGTAATTGACAATGATTACTGGTGATTGACAATGATTACTGGTGATTGATAACGATTAGTGGTGATTGACAATGATTACTGGCAATTGACGATCATTAATGGTGACTAGTGATAACTAACTCTATATAGCTATCTAACTTACTTCTCTTTTTCAAATGAACACCATAACTTCGGTCGGTAGCCAGTGAGGGATGTGGGGGGGGGGGGCAACGGGTAAAAGGTCCTCCTATGCTTTAAGGAGGGTGCATACAAAAGTCTTCTTCATAGCCATTTCTAATCATTGCACAATTGACTTCTATATTCATGTGCCTTGAATTCAATTGAACTGACTACTCAATCCAATTCAGTGCCGTCACTACTTTTCAATGCTACTGTTGCGGTAGTTGAACACCAATACTTACAAATTACGTAAAGGGAATAAAGATAACCTTGAAAAGATCATAAATATCCCCGGTTGTGGATGCTTATATAGGAAAAACCCGCACAAAAGAACCTTCCTTAAATAAGAAGCTACAGTCTGAAATTGTATATTATGACTTGAAATAACTAGAACCTTTTCAGCCTGACATTCCAACTAGGTTCTTATAAATGGCTCACTTTTTGTCCGCTGGGAAAAAAGCTCAGTCTTTTTGCCAATGTTCCCCTTTCGTGGATCCTCCAAATAAATTGCATGCAAAATTGAGATGGGAATGTTCATAGATATGTTTTAATCTACAAAACTTCTTTAGGTGGTAAAGTATATTGCCATAGTGCTTGAATGCCAAATGGTCAAACTATTCTTTTTCTAGCATTTGAATTGGACCTTGTGTTAAGAGCCAGAACTCTGATTACTGGAACTACTTCACTACATAAGAACACGAGCAGGCTAATTTCAAAACTATAGGTTTGTACATGCAGGTTTTACTGCAACATAAAATGTCTATGTATTGTGTTTGATTTTAATTATCCTTTATGACAGTTTCTAATTTCCTAATCTCACCATTATTTTCTTGTGGCAAATTGAGAGTAAACATAGATCTTGGCTAAGTAACAACCCCCATAGATATGAGGGGTATTACCCCTGACAGAATAAAATTTGCTCTGCAGGTCATTACTTTCTACAACTATTAAACGCAACGTGATGCAACAAGCATAAAACGTAAATCTTATCCTGTACAATCCGCTTGCAAGTTATATAACCAGACCAACGTCTCAGGGCATATGACGCGACAGGAAACCACAAGAAGAAAGAGGGCCCAACGCATCAGAGCCTCACAGTGATAAGCAAACCAAATGAGGTATTTACAACGACAAAATCTGTTCATCACTTTCCGTATTATTTAATCACTCATAAGAGACAAAAACCTGATACGCCCAACTAAATATATAGATGAAGTCCCATATACTTTTGTACGAAGAAGAGTGCTTATTAGAGAGGGCACTCATCCTGAGTCATCGGTATGTGAGGTAGTGTGGCAAGTTCCTTTCCTCGCTGCCTTTACCTCCCTAGTGTTGCCACCAGGTCTCGATTCGCTGCTGGGTGAACAGCGAGTGTACATTCAGTCACGTCTTCGAGTCGGACTCCAACCGTAGACCTTCCACACAAGAAACACGCGCTTTAAACGCTATGCCACTTCAACCATTACGGCCAACTATTGAGTATAAATAAATAATTAGTCTATAAATTGTACAATAGTAAAACCAAATCTGAGCTTACATTTCATCAGGGCAGTAAATTGGTTTATCCATTCGATATCCGGACACTAACGCTTCCAAAAGGTCTCGTACCGGTAGACCAGGATATGGTGACCCACCTGAAGAAGTAAATGCAATTATATTTGAATAACAAATCTTAGTATACTTAGTAACTAAGAGATATGCAAGAGAATTAAGCCTATAATCTAATTGAACAATCTTTCCTTAATCACTAGAAATCCCAGAATTCCAAACATATAAGGCTTGTGACCAATACCTTAGCAGGGAGCATAGAAACAGCTTTCTGAGAGTAAGTCAACAAGCATCGTTAGTTTTTCTACCACTTTAAATCGCCTACTTAATTATATGAGTCACTATCTACAGCAAAATACATATTTAATGCAAGCATTCTATATATACATGCAGCTAACATATTTCATACGAGTATTCCATATCTAAAGGACTTTTTAAGAAAAAGTTAGAACTGCACATAAAATCCAGCGATGCTATGTTGAAGAATTAAATTCTGGTTGCAGATGGGGTTGAACTGCCTGCTTTTAGCAAAACTGGGTAGACAAATGTTACTACCTCTAACAATTCCATTTCTGGTTGTGTTTCGCCTATCATTTCATATCTAAATCTATCGTTTTTATTGTTATCTACTTTTTTACACGCTTAGGCCACTAGATAGTAAACTTTTAAATCCCGCAGTTTTTTCATCAGAGATGCACAAATATTATTAGAACTGCACATTTTGTGTGGAACTGCACGTCAAAACAACCCTGCATATTTATACTCATGTCAAACACATACTGCATTTCTCTACTACTCAAAGTGAAACCCCCCTAATTTCTAATGAAGTTGAAAATTACACAAATTAAACCAAGAAAGGAGATTTAGAATATAACTACATTAATAAATAAACATTAAGCAGATATCATGTCTTGATGTTGTTATGAAATTCCTTAAAGGATGAGGGATTGTAGCATAACTACCATACTGAATGCCACATGATATATTCATGGTATTGAGGGAAGAATTAGGCCTTACCCATTGTCATGATCTCCCAGAGCAGTATGCCATATGACCAACTAGAAAAATAAGTGTTTCAACATTGATTTCTGCCATCAAAACCCTTTAGTAAAATGTTCTCATTATCAAAGGCAAGCAAAAAATGCATCTAAATGAAACAAGAAGAGGCCGTTAAACTCAGAGCCAGCATAATTTATGTGCAATTATTGCAGAATGCATCGTCCCATTTCTCGTTAATAAACAACTGACATTTTGCATATCTAACAAGAAAATCAACAAGGACAAAAATTTTGAATTTTACCTTTTAATTTTGGCTAGAACTGAAGTCAGTTCTAGCCAAAACTAAAGGCAAAATTCAGAATTTTGATGTTTTCTTGTTTGTACCACTTTTATGGCACTATATTTGCAATGAAAATTAAAGAGCTACTAATGAACTTTTAGCACTAGAATTTGATAAAAAGAAGTGCAAAAATAAGGAACTTCTAGAAGTAGCCCTTGAGCGACACCAGTCACCAAAAGTCCAGGGAACACATTAGCTATTTGTATTCTGCACTTAGCTCCCGTCCCCCTCCTCCCTCTAAAAAATGTTGGTNTTTATGAGAAAATTGCAAGCGGGAATGAATGAAACTTTACGTGCAAAATAACGCCAAGTGTCTCAGGAACAAAACAACATTGTTATAGGGGGAAAGGGGGTACTTGCCCGGCATAATGGTTTAAATTCTGAGAGTGCTACATTTTTTTGCAATTTTCTTTAAGTGTCCCAGAGACTTTTGGCGACTATTGTAGGTTCTTTATAACAATGGGTAAAGGATGAAACTTTTTGGAATATAATTAATATTCAACTTACACATCCGATTGATGGGTGAATATCCTCTCTTTTATGGCTTCAATTGCCATCCATTTAATTGGAAGCAGCCCCTAAAATACATGATCAGCCAATGAATACAGCAAACTTTAATTGATAAATGTAGCACAAATACTGAGAATTCACTTTCAATATTTTGCTCAAGCACATAAGAATACGTTAGACACTACTTGTGAAGATAACGAGAATTTCAGCAAGCCAGCAAGAAAAATAGGAAATAAGTAACTATATATTGCCAAGAAATAAAAGATATTAGCTATAGAAATGACGAACAAATCCATAAAATACAACTCGTTCTAATATGCTAATAATATAAATTTACCAGTATCTTTGTAATTAGTAATTAGAAAATAATTAATTTAAATAATTAAAAAAATAAAAGTAATTAATTAAGTAATTAGAACATGGCAAGTATTGTCGATAAAGTGCATTAAATGATCATGGTACTATATTACATCCTAAAAAATTTGTGTAAGCTGCAGAAAAAAGGGAGACACTCACAGCGGATAATTTAACATATCGATCATCCTTGTAAATATCCCTTGCAAGGCCAAAATCAGCAATCTTCATCACATAGCCCTCACCGACCAACACATTTCGGGCTGCAAGATCCCTGTGCACACACTATTGTAAAAATAAAAACGCATTACGTCCAAAGCTATGACATAAAAATTAGCAATACATACATTGTATAATCAAAAGCTCTTTTTCAAAAAATAAAAAAGAGATCAATAAAGCACTAATTTAATTTTTCCATTTGTACATTTTATATATCTACATACCCTTCTTGATGAAAGAAATTCCATGCCTTTGCCGACTTGATATGCAATGACGGCTAAATCACAAGTTGTCATTTCATCCTCCATTCCAATTGCTTCCTTTTTCCATGTTGTCTTCAGCATCTGCCTTCGACCCTTCAGGAAGGACAAAAGGTTCCCATGTGGAGCATATTCTAGGATCACCAGTAGTTCCTTATCACCACCTTCAAAGAATAAATGTCGAATTTAACACCAGTCTGTAACGACTTACTTTACCAAAGAACTAGTAAAATAGTAAAATTCTTATGGGTTTCTTGGAGAAGGAGTTTCTNTCACTATGAGTCAGAATGAGAATAAAGATAATAATAATTATAATAATCTATTTATTTAAAGCGCTGGTGCGAAGAAGTACAACACTGCATGATGTGCAGACAGAAAGGCAATATTATGACCGGGTGGAGTGGAGAGGATTCATAAGGAGCTCGACAACTGACAAATAGAAGCTATCTACCAGGCGGATCATGAGAAGGTGAGAAGAAAGTTGGCAACTAACATAGCTAGGAAGCTAATTAAAGCCAACTACGCAACACGACATATACCGTAAATAAAAGAACAAAGTAGTACAAAAGGAAACATAAATTTATTATAATGTAACCTAATGTAATGTGCTAAAATAACCTAACGTAAATGTCATCTACATGCAGCCTTAATTTATGATACAAGTTCTGCAAGCCTGCAGTCGAATTATCTGCTCTCCAGTTTTTTACACGCTTCTTAACACTTGTAGGAATTCTGGACCTGACGTACAACATCAAAAAAATACTAGCAATGAAACGTCAATGTACCAGATATGACACAAGTGCATGTGTAAACCACACTACTATGTAAAGACCTTGTAGTGGCACACACACAGAATAGGTCAGTAATTTTTCGTCTTCACAGCAAAAGCGTAGGAGAGGCGGTGGTAGATGGGGGCTTCAGCCACCCTTCTTTGGTGGATAAATATGGTACATTCGGGTAAATTCCTAATAGACCAATAGGAACTTCAGGCAACTTTGCTGGCTGCTCTCCAAATCACCTTACTCAGTCGGGCAGAAATTTTACAACCCCCCCCTAAATTTGAAGCCCTCCTACTCCTATGCTCCACAGTATATCGTCACTAGTAGCCGAATAGCAGATAGCTTGTTAATCCAAGTAGAAGAAAGAATATGGGCCTAACGCTCTCAACAATAAATTCCTACTTACCTCTAGTGCATGCGCCAAGCAGGTTAACAATATTATTGTGCTCTCCAATATGAATAAGTATTTTCAACTCAGAAACCAAGTCTCGCATTTCTTCAGGAGTAGCATTTTCTTAAATGAAATAAGGAATGGAATGATTAACAGCAAATACATGAAATCATGCACTGCTCAATAATTTGTGATGGTAGGGTAAAAATATGACTGCAGGAACCAAGTAGTAAACAGATAATTACACGATCTACCTTTAAGCTTCTTGACTGCTACTGTTGTGACTACCCTTCGGTAGCTACTTCCAGCTCTTGAGGATGTGCTGCCTGACCGAGAACGTCTTCTGCCTACTAAAGGCTTGTGTCTCATGCCGGCTTTTTCTCTGGGATCAAAGGAAACAATGCCAACAGCTTCTGCTAAGTGAACGTCCCCAAACGCACCGCATCCGAGTCGATCGACTGCGAAGAATAGGTACGATTTTCATATATATTTAAGAGCAAAATATTTTATTCTGGGGAAATTTATGGTGTCGTCATAAAACGTTGGAGTCGGAGATCATAGATGGGCAAGGACCCTCTACTTTTAAAAGAACGTTTTCGCAAAAGGTCTTTTTCGGAGCTTACATAGTGGCTCTTTCTTACTTGTGAGGGTCCCTCCGAATGCATGCAGCCCCCACTATTACGTTAATAAATACCAATTATATGTAGCATCTTCAACAACATGCAAAATCCCCATTTCTAAAGAGATAGGTATAAATAGTAATGAGTACAAAATTATTATTCAAACAGGAATAAATATTAAAACTGGATAAACACTTTAGCTAATGAAGTTGCTATAAATGTAAATCTAGTACAAAGGCAGCGACAGATTCTTGCAAATAAGCTTTTTTGTATAAATTAAAATTAAAATTTACAAAAAACTTCGAACAAAAAACTCACAAAACGACAGTGCAGAGAGCATGGAAATGTAACAAAACCCTACGCTACATACAAGCTTCTACAAACTGCATCGAAACCCTGAGCTATATACAAGCAGGGATGTGCCGATTGGGGGGCAAGCGTGGGGGTCAAATCGCCCCCCAACAAAAGGTGTCTCGGCACATCACTGCATACAAGCCCTATAAATATACTTTTATATGGGAATTAAACTTTGGATGAAAATCTTGCAACTCACGTAGTTTGATTCTCTTTCTTGGAAATTCCCAAACAGGATCATAAGGCAGCCCATTCGTTTGCTCAATCAAAGCTCGTGCTGGATCAATGTCTCGTAGGTAGTCCGGGTCGGGCGGTTGTGAAAACAGGTAAAAGCCACCATAGATTTTTCGGCGTCTCAGCAAAATAAATCCAAACGCAATTACTACAATAATGAATACAAATGATGTCGCAACCAGAATGTAAAGCCTTGTTTCACTTTCTCCCTCATCCTTTCTAATAAATGAGGATTTTGCTGTACTCAGCTTACCTGAAATTGAAGGAAAATTTGCATATAACAGAAGAAAAATTTGATACACACTATCATACATTTTTAGTAGTGCAATTCATAGAAAGAGCGTCTTTGTAAGTTTGATACTTTACATATCAAACTGCATTAACCGTGTTAAGTATGACATATCATAGAATTAGTGGAGACCTTCAAAACAGGGGTCATTGAGATTGGGATGGTTTTTATTAGCTTCATCTACATTCGCATCAACAAATTGATCAAAAAGGTCCATAGGGCATGTCTAAAAGTGCCAATATTCTCTCTTGAGATGGAGCATACTATATTTGATACACGCTACAACTGAAAACTGAATAGAAAGAAGAGACAGAGTGGAAAACGCACAAAGTTTGCCAAACCAATGGTATTTTGATTTATAAGGGTGTAGCCTTTCTCGTAGCAATGAAGGAGAAATGGCCTAATCTATGACAAGTAGGTAGAAGCAGCCAGATTCATGAAACAGCAAAACGAGCACACGTTTTCTTTTCACAAGAAACCTGGCTCAAGGACAAGTAGTNTACAAGTGTCCTAATTTCTGCCAATATCATAGTTCTCAAGGTCTCTCAAAAGTTTTTTAATTTAACGAACTAAATTATAGTGAAAATGTAACCAAAACATGAATGTACCAAACTATTAGTATTACAACAAAGAAAATGCGTCAGTACAAAGCAATGTCAAGCTGACATTGTTTTGGTTCAGTTTTACGTAGAACATGTAACGATTTCAATGCCCTATTTGTTCAAAGTTTCTTAGATCTTCTCCTTTAGTTTTAACAGTTTCTAAAATTTTAAAGGCTCTGGTACTAGGTTGCATATAATCTGGTTTCTTATAAAAGAAAAATGTGCAGGAGCCTTTTTCACGGCAGTGCAAGAGAAATGGCCTAATTTGTAACACGTAGATAGAAACAACCAGAGTAATGATACATCAAAGCGAAAACTCAGCTATTAAAGTTTTAAATATTTTCGTAGAAAGAAAATGCTGTGAATGACAGTGAATGAGTCATAGCAGAGAAAATTCAAAGAGAGATACGAAATAGCGTCATTAAGACCATTCTTACGTAATGCCAAGGTAGCAGTTGCATTGCCAAGTCTGTTCCATGCAAAACACTCGTATAGAATGAACTGCTTTTCGGAAACTTTGGGGATGATGAGCTTACTGCAAACGAAAAATTATCAATATCAGTAAGAGATTCTCAACATCAGACAGAGACATTGATAAATCATTGGACAGGGAATATCCACATCAGACAGAGATTCTCATCATCAGAAAGAGAATCTCTAAATTAGACAGAGATTCTTAATATAGGCTATATAAAGATACATCAGCATCTCAGAATATCCCAAATAATCCCACTCAGCAGCTGCTATATTTATTCCACGTTTAACGCACAAATAATCTGATTCATGGCTACAAGATCACAGGAGAATCCTTTCTCAATCCTACACACTCTGTATCTATCTATGGGCCTACTGGGCAATGCTGCTATCAATGTGATGAGTCATAAAATCTCAACATAGGATTTTAAACGTGTTATTTATTATCGCATATATTTTTTGTATTCAATATACGCATGGTTTGGAGGTAGGTGCATTTACAGGTCTTTTTCCCTAATATGTACTTAAAATAGTGGTATCCAAACTACGGCCCGCCGTCCAGTTTTTATTGGCCCGCATCAAATTCTGAATGCATATTTGTATACACGTTTTTTTTTATAAGAAAATCACTATTTTGCCTGAGCCTCAATTTTCTTAACTTTTCCCGAAATTGAGCCTCAGATTTTCTTAACTTTTTCTTAACTTTTGCTGAAATAAACTGGCTAGAGTGGTTTACACTTTCGTTAATACTATTGTATACTTGAATTTGAATTCCATCTTTAACATTTTGAATACAATAACGACGAAATTACCGATTTTTGGCCTATAAAAACATTAAATTTTGGAATTTGAGCCTCGTGATTTTCTTACGATTTTCTTAAGATTTTGACGATTTGAGCCTCATTTTCTTATAAACTTTTTTCTTATAAAAAAAAAACGTGTATATAATTTATATATGTATTCGCATCTTCCATTTTTTGCAGATATTGTGAATAACGATAATAATCTCAAAAGCAAAGCACCACTGCTCCTATTGAGGTCATTGTTATTAACATTATATAGGTGAGCTAGAAAGTCACAAAGTGGGGTGTCAATATACTACTTGCAGTAACTTGTGGCCCGGCCCTTCACCCTTTTTTCTGCATTTGGCGAACACTGAAAAAACTTTAGACAGCCCTAATTTAAGAGCATCCTCTAAGCTTTGAATTAGAGTAGTAACTGAGAGCAGGCTATCACATTTACGGTAAGCAAAACTGCAAAGAATATATATTGTATTTCCTCTTTTAAACGCCACGGCGTTTGTAACTTTTAGAAGGCTTTCAGCATGACGTTCACTGGATGGAAGTACTTACAAGAAGTAGGCGTTTGTTTTGTAGCTAGAATTGTAAGGTATTTTAAAAGCAAGATAGGTAACTGCAGAGAATTATGCTATTTCAGTAGCAATGATATACTCACTAAATTTATGCAGCGTATATTGGAGGGTGGCGTTTAATAGAGGTAGGTTAATGAGGTGAAATACGGTAATCAACAAGTCAGCTTCGTTGCTTTAAAAGATTAGAACTACTGAGAACACGAACAAGAAACGACTCGAAAGCTGTATGTCTGTTTAACAAGACAGACGAGGGATCGAGCTGTTAACTGTGTTTAGGCCTACTAGGCATACTGTATCCGGGCATATGACCCCTAGTTTAACGTCCTTTCCGCAGAACGGCAGAGTGAGCTGTTCTGGTCGTTCACCTGGAACGTCGCCCATCCAGTTTCTGATCGTACACAGCCATGCTTAACTTCAGTTAAGCTAATGTACCTGGCTGGGCCGCTTGGCCACTGACCTAACTATATACAAGTTATGATAAAACAAGGATCAACTGCATACCTTGAAGAGTGCCTCTCATACGACACACGTTTGCCAGATTTCTTTTGCCGCCAGAAGACTTTTGGTTCGGGATTTCCGATCGCCTTACATACTTCATTTACAGAGCCTCCGACACGCACATTTATGGCTGCATTCAATTCTAAAAATGGCTTTTCTAAAAAGATAAAAGTAAAAAGAAGTATATACCTCTAGCCTTTAATTAAATTAATTAAAGATAAATGGAAGCAACAACAAAAATAAAAGACTCGTCTAAAGGAACACGTTTGAAGTATCATCAAGCAAGAAACATGTGTAAATTTCTGACAACAGAAGATCTCTATGTCGTTCTATTGCAAATCTGAGGTGAAAAGGCCATAGACAGTAGAGGGCGCATGGGGCATTGTCCCCAATACTTCACTAAGGCTATATATAGAAATGCTCTGCAGTTAATTTTATGAAATTTTTGAATGTATTGGGTACAATGCATTCAAATGTATTGGGGACAACGCAATGTTGAAATTTTTAGGTTAATGAAGTCAAAAAAACAAACCACTGTATTTTCGACCTGGTTCATAACTTTAGAACCAAGCCCAAAATACAGTGGCGTGATAGGAAATAAGTAAGCATTTAATTCCCTATATCTTGGTCATTAATTGTCGGATCAAGCTGAAATTTGTCATTTATGGCCATTTTAAAGTGCTCTTTCAGAATCCAGAGCCAAAATTAGAATATTCCAACATTCGAGTAAATTCGAGTAAAATTTGTCACTCCAACTGAACAACTGGTTCCATTTTTGCATCTCAATAGTCATGCACTGGTTACTTTATCGATACTAGAACAAAAATCATTAACACTTTTGATCTTCCCTTGAAATACCAGGGTCAGAAATTCGGTCATAATGGACTTCCTCAATAGCATTTCTGTTTTTGTTATTAGAAGTAAGAAATTCCTTTTCCTTCAACTAGGCAATGGCTAATTCCTCTGGAATAAATCCCCGTCAGGCACACTATATCAAATAATATAAACGGTGGAAATTTGCACTTACTCAGTATAGTAAGAACTGAAGATGCAATTCCAACTCCAAGCCGATTTCTTGCTTTACACGTAAATGTTCCGTTATTTTTGTCCAATCTGCTATCACATATTATCATTCGAGAGAACGTTTTCTTGCCGTTCTTCAACAAAAAATAGTAACCATTTTTGGAACTTCGACATTGGCTAGTACCAAGAAAGAAATTTGCATCATCGACTTTGATTTCTGCTCCATTTTTGTACCAAACTATTCTTGAGGCTGGATTTGAGTCCACAACACAATCAAGGACCACAACATTACCTTCTTCGACTGAGGAATTTTCAGTCTTAAGCTGAACAATTGGAGAATAAATTTCTGTTTTTATGGAGAAAGAGAAAAACAGAGCGTAAATACAGTTTCTTATTATCCTCAAGCAAAACATTAACCAAATAAAACTGCAAATTTGCTACTAAAATTTGAAATAGAATAGCAAAATGCAAGCATGAAAGAAAGTACCTAAATTACTTTTGCTTTCTCCGGGACGTAGGGAGCATTCAAATAGTAGGGGCTACATGCATTCGGGGCATCCTCACACACAAATAATGGCAATTCTGTAAGCATTAAGGAGGCACTTTACTAAAAACTTGTGAAAATTTGGTGGTTTGTGTCTCCTGTGACCATCGGTCCATACATCTACATCCTTTATGATTAAAACATTGCAGTTAACGCAACACACCTCTCCATAATAACATCTGATTTTGCGCTGAACCTTAACAAGCTTATATTTTTCTGACTTTGAGCCTAAGACTATTCCTATATTCAGGGACGTAATTTCAATACGTATTTTTTGGGAGGGATGTCAGAAGTTTGCCCCGCTAAAAATTTTATCTGTATCTTTTTCTAGTAACAGTGCCGAATGACTCTGGGTCCGTAAGTTGCCCTGCACAAATATTTTGCACTGCCGTTATTGCCCTGAAAAATGGCAAACTTTGATGGTTGGGGGGGGGGTGACTCAAATCCTATACCCCTCCTTAAGATTCATATTGATGGGTGTAAAAGGTACAAACTTGCTTGAAAATCAAAGGTAAAAATTCATATCATTGTTAATGTTTTACTTCAGTAAAAAACAGAAAAAACAGAACAGAATTGTAAATTTGATATTTACATCATAAAACTTTAACTAAAAAGGACTTAAAGAAAGCATCAATTTTTATACATAATTGACAATATTACAACGGGGCAAACATATTTACAAAAACGATGCCATTGGGAGCATGGCTGCCCTAAATGACCTTTCAACAAAAAACACTACAGATACCTACAGATATAAATAACACAACAGATACCAAGAAATATACCAAAATCAATCGGTTTCTCCTTAGAAAGAAGTAGGTTAACAGGATTGATCTACTGTAGAAAAGGTACAAAAGTTGATAGATTTTAGCATAATCCCGGGTAACCTAGATAAAGTTACGAAAAAGTTACGATACAGTTACGGTTGTAGGAACAATGAATAATGGAGAAGAGAAGGATGAGTTAGAAAACTGACAGAAAACATAAGTCCTGATGAAGCTTGAGCCTTGCATTACTCTTAGATATTAGCGACTTTGAGTCTCGTTATTCTCATACACTGCATTATCATATTAAAAAATGTATAGTAGGAAATAACATAAAAAAGTGAACCTACTTCGCACTGTAACAATGGAATAGGATGAAAGCGAGCCACCACGTACACCTTTTCCCTCACAAGTATATTTACCAGCATCACTTAAGGTGGCATTTCTAATTTGCACTACAGACTTTGTCACAAATCCTGATTTGGATTCGTAGCTAACAGTTACGTTATCAGTCAAATTTCTGTCATCTTTTACCCATGACATGCTGGAAAAAGATTTCGCTTTGCCCCTGCAAGTGACACGAATGGCGTCTCCCTCGTTCACTGTGATTCTCTCGTTAATAATTCCCAATTGTCTGTCTCCTGTCAAAGAAAGCAAGATAAATTTATACTCTCTTTTTGTCAGAACACGTAATTTTTGCTGAGCTTTAATATTCCAAAATATTTCCTATTTTGAGCCTAGGATTATTTCAAAGTAATTTTGAGTAAGGGCGAGGTGGCATAGCAGTTAGAGCGCATGACTCTTGTGCAGAAGGTCTACGGTTCGAGCCCGACCCGATGCCTTGACTGAATGCTCGCTTACTGTTCACTGATGGCTCAAGATAAGTGTCCTCTCCAACAGGCACTTCCATACGTACTAAAGTATACGGAACTATCTTTACTTTAATCTTAAGTACCAAAAGTATACTTTCAGCCGAAAATCAAAAGAATATATTCAAATGTTTACTGACGTCTTACTTCTTCACAGTGCAAAACAACAATGAAACAGGGCAATGCATGTTGTATACACATTGGAAACGTTGATCCAAAAGCAAGTTACAATAACTTGCATACGCAAACATCTTGATGAAGCTTAGGCTTGCATTGCTACTGAAGTACTCATAAATTTTAGTGATTCTCAGCATTACTATTCCTATAAAAATTGTTTGTTGTAAAAAAGATGTGTGAACAAGGCTGACTGGACTTAAAATCAAAAGCGAGTAAGAACAATGATACTCGAAACGTCTTCAACCGAAAATCCAATGGTTTGTGGAACTGGAGGACACAAAATTAAACCTTTTCATAAAACTCAACGACTTTTGTCCAAAACTGACTTCATCTCCTCAACGATAGCAATATGTACTAGAATTTCTGAGACTCCTTCATAAACTACGAAAGAGGTGTGTCTCATTTGTAAAGAAAATGCACTCTTAGGTACCGAATAAGCGGGGGGTCCTAATAAGCAAGGGGGTTGGAAAATTCCTCAAGATGAAATAAGTGGGAGGGGATCGA
>OLMO02000001.1:21320987-21333763 GCA_900291935.2 Cassiopea xamachana | reverse complement strand
GTTGGGGGGGGGGTGACTCAAATCCTATACCCCTCCTTAAGATTCATATTGATGGGTGTAAAAGGTACAAACTTGCTTGAAAATCAAAGGTAAAAATTCATATCATTGTTAATGTTTTACTTCAGTAAAAAACAGAAAAAACATAACAGAATTGTAAATTTGATATTTACATCATAAAACTTTAACTAAAAAGGACTTAAAGAAAACATCAAGTTTTATACATAATTGACAATATCACAACGGGGCAAACATATTTACAAAAACGATGCCATTGGGAGCATGGCTGCCCTAAATGACCTTTCAACAAAAAACACTACAGACACCTACAGATATAAATAACACAACAGATACCAAGAAATATACCAAAATCAATCGGTTTCTCCTTAGAAAGAAGTAGGTTAACAGGATTGATCTACTGTAGAAAAGGCACAAAAGTTGATAGATTTTAGCATACTCCCGGGTAACCTAGATAAAGTTACGATAAAGTTACGATACAGTTACGGTTGTAGGAACAATGAATAATGGAGAAGAGAAGGATGAGTTAGAAAACTGACAGAAAACATAAGTCCTGATGAAGCTTGAGCCTTGCATTACTCTTAGATATTAGCGACTTTGAGTCTCGTTATTCTCATACATTGCATTATCATATTAAAAAATGTATAGTAGGAAATAACATAAAAAAGTGAACCTACTTCGCACTGTAACAATGGAATAGGATGAAAGCGAGCCACCACGTACACCTTTTCCCTCACAAGTATATTTACCAGCATCACTTAAGGTGGCATTTCTAATTTGCACCACAGACTCTGTCACAAATCCTGATTTGGATTCGTAGCTAACAGTTACGTTATCAGTCAAATTTCTGTCATCTTTTACCCATGACATGCTGGAAAAAGATTTCGCTTTGCCCCTGCAAGTGACACGAATGGCGTCTCCCTCGTTCACTGTGATTCTCTCGTTAATAATTCCCAATTTTCTGCCTCCTGTCAAAGAAAGCAAGATAAATTTATACTCTCTTTTTGTCAGAACACGTAATTTTTGCTGAGCTTTAATATTCTAAAATATTTCCTATTCTGAGCCTAGGATTATTTCAAAGTAATTTTGAGTAAGGGCGAGGTGGCATAGCAGTTAGAGCGCATGACTCTTGTGCAGGTCTACGGTTCGAGCCCGACTCGATGCCTTGACTGAATGCTCGCTTACTGTTCACTGATGGCTCAAGATAAGTGTCCTCTCCAACAGGCACTTCCATACGTACAAAAGTATACGGAACTATCTTTACTTTAATCTTAAGTACCAAAAGTATACTTTCAGCCGAAAATCAAAAGAATATATTCAAATGTTTACTGGCGTCTTACTTCTTCACAGTGCAAAACAACAATGAAACAGGACAATGCATGTTGTAACACATTGGAAACGTTGATCCAAAAGCAAGTTACAATAACTTGCATACGCAAACATCTTGATGAAGCTTAGGCTTGCATTGCTACTGAAGTACTCATAAATTTTAGTGATTCTCAGCATTAGTATTCCTATAAAATTTTTTGTTGCAAAAAAGATGTGTGAACAAGGCTGACTGGACTTAAATTTCAAAAGCGAGTAAGAACAATGATACTCGAAACGTCTTCAACCGAAAATCCAATGGTTTATGGAACTAGAGGGCACAAAATTAAACCTTTTCATAAAACTCAACGACTTTTGTCCAGAACTGACTTTATCTCCTCAACGATAGCAATATGTACTAGAATTTTTGAGACTCCTTCACAAACTACGAAAGAGTTGTAAAGAAAATGTACTCTTAGGTACCGAATAAGCGGGGGGTCCTAATAAGCAAGGGGGTTGGAAAATTCCTCAAGATGAAATAAGTGGGAGGGGATCGANAAATACGTGGAGGTGGGGAGTCGGAAACTTGGGCTAACTATGCAGCAACCAGCACAAATACAAACTACCCCAATTAACATTAACTTCTTCGTCTCTGGTTCAACGTCTGACATTCAATTAGTGGTGCATGTATAAATTAATATATTTTCATATTTTTCAAATGTTTATATACTCGTATTCTAATATAATAAAAATACGTGTGTGGAAGGATAATTCTGCCTTGAAATATTTAACAGCTATATTTCACAATCACTAGTAATGTCAAGAAAGAAAGCACACGAGGACTTGTCAGGACACTTTCCTAATAACACTAATTATGAAGAGCAGAATTTCTGACAAAAAATGCACTGTGCAATTAACATGAGTGCAAATGGAGGTGGAATTGTATAACCCAAGCAAGCGGGGGCCAGACAAGCGCTGTCAACAATTCCCACCTTTATGTGTACAAACTGCACACAACATTGCAAATATTTAGACTTCAATAGGGCATTTCAATTATACTTTATTGAATGAGAACTCCGTTAGTAATCGCGGTGCTGTGCAAATACTGCTAGAAAGCTCGTTTTGGTAATTACATTCTACAATGGGGTTAGAGCATAGGCAACGCTTAGGCAATCCCAACAACAGACACTAGCAGCTAAATTGAAGTTTCTATGTGTACACGATTAGCAAAGTGCAATCAATCTCTCAGTCTTCAATCAATGTTTTTTCATAAATGACAGTAGGCTGCTAAAAGCCCAAGTTGTCTTGAAATTATCATCGAAATTGCTAATCAATATCCATAATGGTATTTGTATGTTGATCCGGCTATGCAACTCAAAAGGAACCGGTCCTCAAAAATCGGAAACAAAGGCAGGAAATACGAGTACAGTTATGAACAAACCTACTCAACTTCTCCCCTTTTCTCTCGATAAAATTAGTATCCTTAGCTAAGATACTGGGCACCTTCCTTTCAAAGCATGCTCAACTTTTACTTTGTTCCTCTTCTCTATTCTTTTTCCCACTACACCCTAATGGGGCAAGCACGTACCTGGAGGCCATGCCCGGGGGGCAAAATCTGAATGTATAAGGACTTTGAAGGGGCAACAGCCTTATTTTATTATACAAGTCACCAGATTAATGATTCTGTTGGGGGGCAAAACCATTCAAAATCTTTCATTTTGGGGTAATACCCCCGTGCCCCCTGCAAGAGTACGTGCTTGTAGTGGGGCTCTAGGAATGACCTTGTGGGTCAGTTGACCGCCGGTCAGTTGTTTCAAAAGAGGTGACTGAGACAGCTACACTCAATCCACTCGGTTACCCCAACTATTGGTGTCATGTGACCTCATTCTTTGGGGGGGGGGCGGACAGCAATAATTTACCGACAGAAACTGATTANAGCTGTGAATTTACCGGCGGAGGCGTGAATTTACCGACAGAAGTCTTTTTAGCAAGAGTTCCTTATTTCTATGGGGGTATTGATGCAAGAAAGTGAACATACTTTTGACTATGTCCATGGCAAAACTTGCAGTCATTTACCGACGAAAGTCATTGAATCTAAATTTACCAACGAAATTACTAAAGGTTGGGGGTGCTACACCCCAGCCCCCAGCTAAGCCCTTGCCCCCAACAGTTGCTTCAGCTAAAGAAAGCTTGCGACAAAAATGACACACTCAACTCTTTCTATTCTTGACAATCTTGCATTTGCAGAAAATTTGATGGGAATCAATGTTTTGGGCGGAAAATTGCATCTTGATCAGAAAGCAAGGGGGCGTGAAACACGTCCATCGTTGTCCACTGTTTTAAATTTCAATGAAGCCAGTTACATGGCGACAATTCCAACTATATTAGACATAATTAAGTTATGACATAAGCCAAACTCCACTGTCAGAATACACGGTTTTCTTATAAGAAACCTGGAGCAAGTCCTAGAAGGAGATGTTTCTTAATTTTTGGCCGCGTAATAAAGGGGGTAGGGGTGTACATTCTTTCGTTACGTAACACCAAAAATTTAATGCAATAATTCTACTTTTTCATTTTTAAATCAACAAAGAGTTAAAGACCTTATCTATATCGAGTCTTAAACTATCCCTAATCATTCATTAAGTTCAGCAATTTTGAACTATCGTTCTTTGCTATACTGTATCAAGTTATATTATACACATAAATAGAGGTTGGTGTTGGGAAGGTTCTTATGCCAGAACGTTTCGTAACAAAAAGGGGGTATTAACTTGAATATGACAAGCTGTTACATAGGGGGTAGGGGTCAAAATGGCAACTTTTCCGCTAAATACTCTTGAATAATCCCTTAGCTCTTTCTATGTCCTTCCAAAAGTTTCTTGCTTATACACAGGTTTCTTATTGAAGAAATATGTGAGAAGAAAAATCCAACCTACCTCTTCTGTGAAAGAACCTGATGACATGTTTATCTGTTCCCCAAGAGTTATTCGCAATGCATTGAAAGAAATAATCTCTACTGGCGTGTGACTTTACGGAAATCTGAGAGTAAGTCCCGAAAGACTTGATCGTAAACTTGGACAGATCAGGAGTCTCCCATTTAGAGGAACAGTTATTTCTGTCGAAATGACAGTTTTGCTTTACTTGCCATATTATGCTAGCTGGCGGATTCGACCGTTTGAGCTTGCATGTCACTGGTACGTGCTGTTCCACAATAGTGCTCTGTGACTTGTCTAGCACAGGTTTTACTAAAAAAATAAGGTACGAGTCCATCAAAACTAGTAATAAAGATAACAAAAATAACCCCATTGAAAGACCCCCATTAAAAATGTCCCCATAAAAGAGCTTCTGAGTTCCAAAGGTTTGCGTGAGTATAATACTTCAAAGAGTCAAAGGCTGCATGTAAGCCGGCAGTGATAAATCTTAGTCATGAAGAGAGGATAGAATGTTAAAGAGAAGCAAGTGTAACATAGATATAATAGTCACCAAAAGTCCTTGGACAGTCACAAAATATTGTGATAAAATAAAGTACTCCCAGCATTTAGACCACTCCGTCTTATACGCACTCCTTATGTTGTTCTGTTCCTTAACCATTTGGTGTCATTGTGAACGCGAAAGCTTCCATTACCACATGTACTTCCCCCAAAATCAAAAAGTACCCTAGGACTTTTGGCGACTATTGTAGCTTTCTATACCTGGGGGGCACTTTACCTTCCGAATAATACACTGCTTTACCATAACAATTTCTATTGCATTTTTATAGATAGATGTACTGCATGACCAACTGGGAATTTCAAAGTGCCAAAAAAAGAACGACCCAAGCTGTAGACATTTTCAAGTCTTAAATGTTTGATACCAAGATGTGGGAAATCGGAGTATATTTGTCGACAGCCATACAAGGACATCCGCAAAGCCTCGACGATCCTTCGTTTCCCCCTTATCTATAGTCTGTGGGTTTCTCTGCCTGACGTTTGGAATTACTGCTAATGACTTTCGAAAGGTGAACAGCTCAAAATTACTTCCCAATGAATAATCGGATACTTGCTGATAAAACTCAAGGAAATTCTTAAAATCTGGAGCGGATATGTGGTGCGCAATAATGGACACTGCAAAGTACTGAATTACTGAGTCATGTATCCTTAGCGTAACAACACACGATTGTCAGCTGTTTTGTGGTAGGAAAGTGTCCTTTATTTTTGCAACGTTAGTCTATCCAATCCTATAATCATGAATAAGAATGATTGTATCAGTCAATGGTGTATTTCACCACTTACATCAAGAGAAGCGATATACCAAGCTTCAATTAACTGCCAATAGACAAGAAGAATTTACTTCAGGACAAAGACAAATAACGTAGCCGTTGGTGACAAGACTTAATAAATTTGTCGAATTTTAATTTTGAATTATAAGCGTAGAAATGATCGAGAAGAACAAGGAATATGGTTCTGGTACCCAGATCCATCGCTAGAAATTTTCCGTGGGGGTGTCGGCTCCTTTCCTGCTGAGTTACAAAATTTCTTGCCATGTTCTTATTTGCAGGGGAAAGTGCTTTCACAAATCGGCCTTTTCAAACCATCTCCTTTTCCTATCTTACAATTTTGCTATGGCAAAGATAAAACACCCTGTTGCTTTACCCCAGTAAACTTGCAGAAAATACTTGGAAATGTGTACATAGAGACCTAAATTATATACCGCTAGAGACCTTTGTCCTGCAAATGTGAATATTGACGGGAGAACAAAATTAATGGATAGACATATGAGGTGAAACTAGGTGTCTGGGGGCCTGCCCCCAGAGAAATTTTCTAAGACCACGCCCTTTAGAGTGTCAGAAAACAATCTTTTCCAAATCAACATCACGTATGAGCATTAGTAAAGTTCCTAGCCAAATTCATTACTATTCTAAAGCAAGCTGCAACAAGAACTAACTATTGAGCAATAAACCTTGAATGTTTGTACATTTTCTGAGTCAGAGAGGGCTTATGGCCTAGTGGTGGCCTGGCTATTTCTGGCTGGGGTAGCCAACAGCTTGTTACCAGCCCCTTCACAAAGAACTAAAATGTTGATTGGCAATTGCTTTTCACAGGTGCTATGGGTGTTATGGTTGAAACAGCTTCATTGACCAGTGAATGAGGACATTGTTCACGTAAAAGGACGTACGTTCTAAACACACGAGCGAAAATTTTTTCAGTCCACGCCCTTTAGAACGTTGGAAAATGCCCTTTTGGAAAGAGATACAAACATTATGTTCATTATTGATCTCTAGTCAGAGAAGTAATACATATTCTCATCGGAATCTTTTATGAATTGGGCGTTTCAATTTGACCAAAGCTTCTCCATCATTAGGACATTCGCAAAAAACATCTCCGTTATGGGTATCAGTAGTGTTACTGCCAGGTTCTGGAATTCGTACATGAAAATAAATTCTATATCCAAAAGCAGGAGAGCTTTGTTAGTGCATTCATGGAGATTTCCCTCAAGAAAGTTTGTCCTATATGATTTGTTAGAAGCAAGATCGATTATAGGACAAAGAGTTTCAGCGCCCTTTTCTCTTCTCTAGTCCCCCGCCGCCTTTGCCAGACCACCACTGCTACTGGATGAATGTAACTGTCGTGTTCGGCTTCTCTAATTATTATATACTTAGTCGTTCGATTATTTGGATGGCCCAGCGAAACTTAGTCCAAAGGCCGGTTTAGGAGCCAGTGAAGAAAGTTAGCCGAGTTTTTCACTACTGTCTTTTGCTTGGATCTCGGTAGCCTGTCCGAGGTCTCGGTAGCCGAGTTGCTCGCCTGCCTCAGATAGACGCGAGTATGTCAAGTAGCTCGGCCAGTCGTAAGTAACTCGGTAGCCAAAATTACTCGGCAACCGAGTAGTTCTGTTCATATAAACAGACCCGAACTGCAATTTTCAAACAAAATCTCAATAACAAACAATCACCTCCTGCAGCCTTGTGTCGTTCATGCCGACTACATATCCAAATTGCAAACTTCTTACATATTCCAAATTAGACCATCTTGGTTGAAAACATTTAATGTTGTCTTATATATTGTCTTTCTATGTATTTCGTAATGGCCTACAGGCTACTAATTGAAGAGCAAATTAAGAACAATTCAGCCTGAAAACCTTTGAAAAATTAAGAACAGCCAGCCTGAGCCTCAATTTTACTGGTTCGTATATAACAAGGAGTGTAACTAGCAAGGTCCACAACACAACTGTTCACCATAGAGGAAGTAGCTACCGGGGACAACCCATATTGTTTGCCAGGTGATGTTCTAAGTCACCCATTGGGCATGTTCAGAAAGCTTCCATTCACATTTACAGAAGCAGCAATTTTTATGTCATGCGTAGATAAAAAATTATCGACATTACAAGCTATCCATCTTTTCATGTAATGTCGATAGCTTTTGATCTACACAAGATATAAAAATTGCGCCTTCTGGAAATGTGAATTGAAGCCTTCTGAACATGCTTGCAAAATATTCTTCAATTATTCGAAACTATGTGTCATCAGTTTTTTCACAAAGCAAGTACAAATTTTGCCACCAAAACATGCTTCTCGATGCTTTTCGAACGAATTCTCGCAATATTATTGGCAGGAATCCTTCGATGGTGATTCCTTTGTTAGCCAATCAAGATTTGAGGCCTATGCTATGCCATCCTAGACTGTGGATCAGATATGCAGACAGCTAGTGCATTACTACTGTATCTAACATGACACGGTTATTAGAAGATGATTGAGGATGCTGAGAAGTAGGTAAAGACGCAGAAAGAAAGGACAGGTCACTAATCATTAGAGAAACCTTACCATAAATACGTGGAATACAGTTTGACAACCAACCATAGTTTGCAACTAGAGGAAGCTTAGGCCGTGAACGAAAAGCTTACAATTAAAACTATGAGGAAGATAAAAAAGTAATGCAGAGGGGTTGGGTCCCCAAATGATGATATGATAGCATATTTAGTTAGGATGCTAACTACGTTTCAACTTCAATGGGTGTCTAAAAATGAAGGTGATGTGAAATGAAGTCGAAAAAGCTCCTTCCTATCAACAACGCAGTAGTATATTGGAAAGACCAAAACAAAACAGCTTTCGAAGTTTATAAGTGTAGATGTATTTAAAATTTGATTTTTGTGTTTACAGAATATGATATATGTTACGTTAGCTGCCCTCCAGCAGCTCCTCTATTCCTTTACTTATACTTTTTCTATAAGAAAATCGTCATTTTGCCTGAGCCTCAATTTTCTTAACTTTTCCGATATTGAGCCTGAAATTGTCTTAAATTTTTCATAACTTCTACTGAAAAAACTGGCTAAAATGGTTTAAACTTTCGTTATTAATATTGTATACTTGAATTTAAATTCAATCTTTAACATTTTGAATGCATTAACGAGGAAATATCAATTTTTGATCAATAAAAACACAACATTTTGGAACCTCTTGATTTTCTTAAGATTTTCGTTAGATTTTGACCATTTGAGCCTCATTTTTCAATAAACGCTTTCTTATAAAAAAACGTGTACTAACTTCCTTTATTTACTAACATTCCATCACTATTATCATTTAAGGTGTACATGAAACTGTTTCACTTTCCACCAGTTTTATACACGCAAAATACTGGAAGCTCTTAGAAGAAATTCTTAGAAAGTTTTGATACTGGAATCGTGAAAACGTCAAGAAAGATTCAATCTTGGGCCAGAAAAACTTTCTTACAAAATAAAAAACGTGTATAAGCTAATCTACCTAAAAAGATATCGCAGCTGCAATAGAGTTTATGACACACACTTACCCAAGACATTCAATGTTGTATTCTTTAAGTCATAGCCATACTTATTCAGGGCTTTGCAAGTAAAAGTAGTATTGTCTTCAGGGTATTTCACATTATCAATCGTTAGCTTCCCACACTTTGTTTTATACCTCGATTTGAATTGGGGATCAGAGACTGGCTTTCCATTGACAAAGAAATCTATTTCATCTGGCAGCCATAAAATGGAGGTTGTACACTTCAAGGTCACTTTACTACCTTCTAAAGTAATAGGTGTCTTTCCAGCTTTTGTAAAAAAGCGTCTGATGTATGGTTTGTGATCTGTGATTGGAAGACAGAAAAGAAAACGAAAGAAATAATAGCAGTCGGAGAAAACATTACAGATAGATTATCTTATAGAGTACTTAAGTGTGACGTCGTGTAAATAGATTTAAATGAAATAATCACTTTGGTACTTTACATCTGAATCTATCAGTTAGATTAGTAAAGGATTTTCACATCATATGGAATGGACATGATACTTCAAGATTGCATTTTCACATAAAAAGCTTTCTTGCTTTATATGTATCTTTGACCTTAATTTTTACTAACAGCTGGTAGTAAATTCCGAAAACCAATGCTTTCTCCCACCATTACTATTTCGAGTATTACATTGTGATAGGCCTAAAAACAAGCAACTTCAAAATCTAGGTTTTTATCGTCCTTACAAAAAAAGATACCCGTCAACAAAACATTTTTGATTTTCAATCATTTTTTGTAGCAAAGTAGTATAAAATTTTCACAAAAAGTTGCACAAAATTGATATATAAAATAAAAAATTTCACGTTTCCTAAGGCAGTGTTACACATTACATTTTCAGTTATAATCGGATCCAAAAATAAGCTGCTTTGGCATATCTCGCCGTATAAAATCACAAAACATATTTTACAATGAAAATGAATATAGGTGAATACAGCAATATGGGTTTTCATTACATGGAGCCTGCTTAGTCATACTAAGTTCCACTCAAAACAGGGCACAGTAAAGAGAAGACAGCAAAATTGGTGGCCTAAGTATCACCATACTGAGGCCCAGATATTCTCTTTGGCGCCGAATAGTAGGGGGACGACTGAGGATTCTTGAAAATTTCACCACCCATTTCCATTCATTAAATACCCCCCAACTAAGCAATTTTGAAAAAATCCACCCCTCCCCCCAATTTTACTAGCTTAAAGATTTCAAAGCGTTTAAAAAGGATATGTACGTAATACCAATTGACTTTGTGAATGCAAATCAATAATCACAGCTAAGGAATCAAAACAAACTGTTTACCTTATAATTACACAATGTACTAATTGCAATATTACTCATTGGCCCCTAAACTATTAACAAACCCCTTCCAATTTATGCATTTTCAGGAAAAATGCTAACCCCCCTCCTTATTACACCCTCTTCTATTTCGTGCGAATGAGTAAGCATCCGGTCGTACGCAAAAACCTGATAAGAAACCAAGAACTCCACAATGTGGGGTGCTACACTCAAAACGTTGAAGGCAGCATGCTCGATGAAAATTAGAACTTAGTTGGCAAAATCGAAAAAAATCGTCCATAGCAAGCTTAATATTGGGAGGTGCATTATACGCTAATGTAAAGGGAGTAATTTCAAAAAGTTTTCTGAGGGCTGTAATAGAGGCGTATACTTTCTGACATGCACTAACATTCATAAGGACAAATCTACTGAATTAGGGTTCTAGAAAGTAAGAATGATAGCTCTGCAAAAAATGGACGTACTTCGCTGTAGCTGAATTTCCCAACAAATTAGGAACATAAAAAAACTTTCTACCAGCCACATCCATTTTGATGACACCCCTCCTACAGACGACCGCGAGAAGCAAAGCATGTAGTAGGGGATACAATACAAATTATTTTGAAAAGTTTGGGAGCCACTGTTTTAGAGTATTGCCCGTATTATGGAGCAGGCCAAGTGAACAATACTCACCGTCTACATTCAACCTGAGCATCGTTGATGTCAAATTGACAACAGATGTGTTGAAGTCGCAGCGATACTCTCCCTCATCTTTCTTTGTAGCATCTTCAATGTTGTACGTCAACTTGTAAATAGGGTGCCCTCTTTCAAAAGTCGTTTTTTTGTCAACATTCGTAATCAATTGTCTACCTCTATCTCCCAATCTATACAATTTAACAGTGCCTAGACCAACAGCTGTACATACAATTTGCCGTTTATCAGCTTTCTTTCCGCTGCACTTTTCTTTGTGTTCTATATTTTGTTGAATTCTTATGCTGAAGTCTGAGGGTTTTGGTTCTACAATAGAAATACAAGAAATAGAAATTGAAAAATAAAATAAAGAAAATGATGAGCAGGCAATGCTTCTGCACAAACTTCTTTTGAAAATAAAGTACTGTCAAGTAATGAAGCAAGGGCAGTAAGCACGGCTTACATACTCACCAGCGCGCAGCCACTAAAGCTATGCGCACAGAAAAGCAAAAAGTTTAAGCAAAGTACTACAGCTTTTTGTTCTTGTGTACTCCTAGTTTAACTCTCACTAACAAACACGTGACACGTGTACGGCACGCACGCACGTACACACAATTACACGCACCGCATACATGCACGCAAACGCGCACAAAAAGACTCACAAAAACTAACGCATACAGCAGCGGTTTCTAAAATGGGCCAATCGGAGTGCATAAGAACTGATGGTGTGGTGTTGCGTCTTGCCCAGTGGTGATTTATAAAAATTCTAACACAGTGGCTCTAACTGCAACCACGGCAACGTTTTGGGTGTGGCTCTGCTGCAACCACGCCCATAATTTCAAAGATGCAGATACGTTAATATAGTTCAATACTGATATAGTATATTCAACACTTAGAAATATCTCATTGACCACGTAAAAATGCAAAATTGATTATAGAAGTAGAAAATATTTTGAAAGCAAAATCAATACACTTTGAAATACAAAGTCAAAAACAAGAATTTTGGGGGTTGTCCCCCCAAAATGAACAGTAATCTTAACAAGGGGGCTTTGCCCCCTGAGCCCCCTTAGAAGTCACTCCTGGCTGTGCCATACTATAAATGCTAGGTTCGCTGCAAACTAAATCAAGATTTTGTACTTACTTTCCTGAAGACGAACTGTAATGATTTTATTATCAACACCATCAGCTTTGCAAATATATTCCTTTGAGTCATCTACATCCAAGTTGTTTATTTTAAGTTTCTGCCTGCCGACTCTCTCGTACTTCTTTCCGTCTATCAACATCTTCACTGGGCCTCCAGGATGTTTTAAGAGGAACGTGACTGATACTGCTGATGAGCTCAATTCACAATCAAGAACCAATGACGCTCGATAATAGCCCAGCTTCATATTGTAATGGAGGTTATTCACCCAATGCAATTCACCTTAAAAAAGAGTTATGTTAGGTATACAAGTATGGCAGAACTTGGATCGATACTTCCTTTGAAATTTCTAGACACAGTTCTCTGTGTATCAGGCCCCTACCTACAACCATGGGTAGTGTCAGGAAATTTCCTATGGGAGGCTGACTCTTCCAATGGAGAAGTAGGACACTAAAACTCTAAGAAATTAGTTTTCCACCTTCAGACGAGGGGCCACCTTGCTCCGATGGCAGGCTATAGCCTCCCCCTCATGCAGGCTATAGCCTCCCCCTCATGCAGGCTATAGCCTCCCCCTCATGCAGGCTATA
>OLMO02000001.1:21294003-21304440 GCA_900291935.2 Cassiopea xamachana | reverse complement strand
CAGAGGTTAAACTGTCAGACGGCAACCAACATGGAATACAGAACATCTTATGCAAGCATATATCGAATTTCAAATAGAAGTACATGTACACATATATACTTTCTTAGGTGTCAAAAATCCATTACGAACTTTCTTATTTTCTGAGCAGGTGAGTGCTGCTTTCTGTCAAAAAAGGATGTTTACTCCTGCACCACTTGCTATATTGAGCTGAATTGTGAAGGCGCACTGGATAGTAAAGGAGGTATTAGTCTCCTAGCGTCCTTGGTCTAAAATTCAACAAAGGCGAAAGAGAAGATTCGTGAGAAAAATCTATTGGCAAATAGACAGCACGGAGGGGGAGGTAATGGTTTATTCACTGGCCTAAGCCATCAGTAGGTTGTTCAATTTCTCAGGAATTAAAGTTTTCCAATGAAATTCGTTATAAGGAAATAGAGACGAAACCAGATCAGCTCTAGAAACAAACTTACTGGCAATATTTCTAAGCAAAGAAGATTAGCAAGCTCATGCTTGCAGCATTTCAATTTCAAAATTATGCTAGATGATAGTAGTAAGGCAAACAGTACTATAATAACGTCGGCAGCAAGACGTCATTTTGGAAATTTATGCCTTCCTTAAGAAATTAGAGTGAAATTGGCCTGTCCATGAAGCAACCTACACACTTTTGTTTGTATGAAAATACCTTTTGTTTTGCTGAGCTTCAATATTTTTGATTTTCTTTTCATTATGAGCCATGGAGTATTCTTAAATCATTCCTAGACGTCAAAGTTGTAACTACATCTGAAAATCAAAGGAATCTATTCAAATGTCGTTTGATGTCTTACTTCATCATAATGCAAACTAAAAGTGGGGTAGAATAAATTTTATATCGTTAGTCTAGTTAGTTTCAAAGGAGTATTGTGACTCGAATATAAAAACATTCTAAATCTTGATAAAGCTTGAGCCTTGCATTATTCTTAAATTATTCTTAAATTTCAGCGATTCCGGGCCTTACTATTCTTATATAAAAAAAACCGGAAAAAAGGTTATTTCGAGTCATACAAAAAGGGGAAAATAGGTTACTTCATGGACAGGCTAGTTTCATGCTAGTTTCTGAAGAACAGCATATGATACTAGAATGACGTCTTGCAGATTGTCCGGGTCGCTTAAAAAAACCGGGGTCTCTGTGACGCATGAATCAATGATGGAAACAAGAGCGGCAAAATTTGTTTGATTTAGAAAGACAGATTGCAAAATAACGGATTTTGTTGTTGACACAGAAAATAGATGTTTAGTGGGCTGCATCACGACACATTTTTTCAATGAAATTTCACACAAACACTACAGATTTTACATCTTTCTACTATACCAAAAACGCAAACAAAGCAACTATAAGAGTATGCCTCCGCTATTATGCATGGCACTTGCATATATTGTCATACGCATCTGCTATCCACGGTGTTTACTACATTCATTTATTTAGTCTTGAAAAGGCCGTGATGAATGAGGGCCAATTGATTTCAGACTGATTTTAATCTCAGCACGGCTCATACTACTTCCAAAGTTGCTTGGCACCAAGTTGTGGAGACAAACTTTGTAAAAGCACAGTTGTCATCACTGCGCCTGGTCCTTACACGGGTGTTCTCCATGCATTGTAGAACAATTGCCCCCTTACCCCTTCCTATTACCAGGGCCGCCAAGAGAATTCTGAGGAACCGGGTCAAAAGAGAAAGAAGAAGCCCCCTGTGAGCAGAAAATTTTCAGGGTGTAGAAGTTAATTTTGGAAAATTATTGCCGGTTCAATTTATGAGGCCCCCCAGACCTTGTAGCAATCTTCAGACCAAATGATAATTATTGACCATTTTGCTCGTGATCTTTTTGTTTTCATCTCAATTTATAACTACTTAATCCAGTGTGTGGAAAGTTACTCTAATTTTTCGTTTAGCCTCGTATTCCTAGTTAGTCAAGCAGGTTGTAGCTTGGGGGCAGGGGAGCTGAGAGCCCCCTTTTTGTCAGTCAGCGATTTCGAACAAGCAAATGTGTTAAACGGATACCATTTTAGTTTACTAAAGGATAAATCAAGCTAAAACTGTGAACAGCAATAGTTTAAATCGATCAACTTCTCCACTGTTAATTCTATTGACTTTCTAGCCCCCCTCTCTCTATTTGGCGGTGCCGTGATGAAACCCTATAAACAAATCCTATACATGAATGTTAATATTCATGGCACGCTTAGCTGATACTATTCAAGGGCAGTGGAACCTACCCCAGGTGGGGCAGGCCCCTTTCCGAGCTAGGGTGCAGTTGTTGTTCACATACAAGCAACACCATAGCTTTCAAAAAAGATGGCGGCAACAGCCCCACAGCATCCAAGCTCGTCGCCCACACCAGTGCAACAGTTAACGGCTTCTGTGCATACAGGGTACAATGCACGTGTGTACTTCCAAACTTGTATGACTCTACTCGAAGATTGAGTCAATATGAATGAAACATATTTTCAGAGTGATTTACATACTTTAAGTTGGCATGTCGGGGAANAACCTTTTGTGAAGTAGTAGCCATTAACGAAGACAAAAGAGTGAAGGAAATTAGTTTGGTAATGAATAATTGCTTCCGAAATATCATGATTCCTTATTTTTGGTTCTCTATTGACCTCATAGTTGTACTAAAAGTTCTTTTATAGCCCCTCAATATTAACTGCATATCTAGAGATAGAAATAGAAACTTGCTGTTCTGAGAAGAAAAGAACACAGTAAACTTCGGTACTTTGCTATACATTAGTGCTAGACAGCAAGCCTAAGTTTTGCAACCTCTCTTGCAAAGTAACTGCCTATTTCTACACCACACCTTACCTCATTATGTACACCAGGGGCATCTAACCTAGGAACCATGGGCCAAGTGTGTCCCCCCGCCCAGTTTGCTACATTCATGTTCAGCGTACTCTTTCACATCAATTTAGTTCACTAAATTAAGAAACTTTTAGAACTAAGATGTGGCGAAAAAATTTCGTGTATTGGATTCAGTGTTACAGGTCGAAATCGTGCTACACATTCACTGCCATGCCCCAAATAAACGCATTTGAAAAGCTGAGGAGACTTTCATGCAAGATTCTGGAGGCAGACTAACGACACGCAATCCATTAACCACTTTCCATCCGGTCCACTTGGTTTAACAATCAATAGGCCTAATTTACATCGGTCGTGACAATTTGTCCGACCTTCATAGATAACGGTAATTATCGCAAATTATCCGAACAATACTAATCCGGACTTTCCATGCTCGTGTCCGCGAAAGGAAGGTGGTTTTAACCAACCGGTGAGTATCACCTTGAACGGCAAATCTGCTCTTCCGTATTTTCGAAATCCTGTTCCCCTCTATAATTCACTTCATCTCCTGGAATGCTAAAATTTATCCTTCAGGTTAAGTTAACAGTTCATTTAACCTCCGGTGCTTACCGGACTGCAGACAATGGAGAACGAAGATATTCGTGAAGGACGAGATCAAGATATGTATTATGACCACTAATTATGACGCACTAAACGATGCTCCTTGATTGAGGCTGAATTATTTCAATGCTAAGCGTGCCGTCATTAAGCAATGTTCAACAGAGATGGTTCATGACTATTTGTTTCCTTAATAGAATTGCTGAAGTCATGGAGGCTAATGATGCTTGGGGATGGCACACACCCACATGGACCTACTCAACTGTTAATTACCTTGCCAAAACATTGAAAGCATGGGTTATAAGCAATAAAGAGAAAACAACACAGCCGGAAGAGTGGAATGTCATTAATCTCAAAAGCATCTACAAACTCAGATATTGATTTACTTAAAAATGTGCAATATTGTCAGCTAATGCATTCAGTAAGTAATTAAGCCAGATAGCTTACCTCACTTAGCTTAACTCAGACATTTCAATGAGACGCACGCGATCGTTCGCGAGCGCGCATGCACGCGCACAGCAGGTCCCACGCGCTCGATTTGTCGTGCACGCAAATCGATCAAGTTTAGTGCTAGTGAGCGATGGAATTGATAGACTATATATTCACGCATAATGGCAGTACCGTCGAGAGGGGGGTAGCCGGGGCAAAACTCCGGGCCCGGGCCTCAAGGTGGCCCGTGAAAAGTTTGCTATTGCAAAATAATATTCAAAAAGCCGTTTGTTGGCTTTTTGAAATATACATTAACATGCAGCAATTTGAAGATTACATTATGGAATACCAATATATTATAAGACATTTGAAATGATTTTCATTTATTGTAGCCCCCTCTTCCCTTGTGCTGCTACTCCTAAACAGGGGCCCGTGCTGTTTATAGCCCCAGGACCCGAGCTGGCTCTTGACAGGCCTGCATAATGGAAGCAATAATTTACCAATAGAAACTGAAAAAAGCTGCGGATTTAACGACAAAGATGTGAATTTACAGACAGAAGCATTATTTTTGGAAGAACTCCTTATTCTATGGGGTGCATTGATGCTAGAAAGGGCATTTTCCACCAGTAGCGGATATTGAGGGGGAAAGGGGGCAATGTGCCCCCCAGCTGCCATCGAGCTGGCAAATTCTCGGCAAAAGTAGTAAAACCAAAGGCCAAATACACGATTTTTAATAAGAAAATCACTTTTTTGTTTGAGCCTCTATCTTCTTGTAAACTTTTTCTTATGAAAAGCACATGCAGTCGACAAATATTTTCAAGTACTTGTCGAGCCACGTGTTTCTTCTAAAACACTCGGCAAATTCAGCCCCTTTGCCCCCCTGATTTTCTTGAAAACCGCTACTGTTTTCAACACTAGTTTGACTACGTCTTGGCAAAGAATGAGGTTCTGTACCGACAAAAGTCATTGAACCTGAATTTACCTACGAGATCACCGAAGGTTGGGGGTTGTGACATTCCCCATACCCCAGCTAGCTACGTCCCCTGGGTATCAGATGGTGAGCAAGGTGCGTTATGGAGAGCTCGAAGGAATTTATCAATAACACTTTCTTCAAGAAAGCAATGCTAAATGGGGAATTAGTGGGATGGTCGATATTGGCAGAGCATGTGCAGAACTTCATTAAAATTTTAAATAAAGAAACAAACACAAATCGCAAAGGTAGGCAGCTATGAAAGCAGCGGTCGCGGCGACGGGGGGGCCGGGGGGCCTTGGCCCCCCCACTTTTTGCTAAGATGAAATTTTTAGAACCATTATTGTTCTATTTTGGAATCTCAAAAGTGAATACATGAATAAATAGATTAAATTATTCAATTGCATTGTATCTATCCAAGGTACAACACTGAATATACAATGTGCTATAAAGTGCTGTTTTTGGGGGGTATCAAAAGCTCTTTGAGCACACAGTTTTATCTGTCATCCAAGCATATTGGGGCAGATTTAAAATGTTATCGACTTTCTGGCCCCCCACTCAAATACTCGCGCCGCGACCCCTGGAAAGAGAAGTTGAACAAATTGATCTTGTGCACAAAGCACATGACGATTTGAGACAACAACAACAAGAGGTTCTGTAATGCTTACATAATGGGAAAAACACGTTTCTGAAGGAAAAATGAAACTCAGTAGGAATTAGCAGGAGTCGTGGTGTAAAGCAAAATAAAGATCGAAACTAAAAAATACCTATCAATATCTGATAAAAACTATGGAGCACACATGAAGATAAAGAAACAAAATATCATTTGTGGAGAATTTCAAGCGCTATTTGCTACAGAGAAAACGATTTCAGATGGCGACACAGCAGACTTGTGACGCAGGCAAATACATGTAATGTCTGGCCAGGTCAGGGTCTCACGTGCATGAGCAATAGAACATGAAACATGTTAATACTATGTAGCTTCTCCCAAAGTACACAGGTGTTAACAGTTTATGTGAAATGCACAGTTTTCTAATGCAAACAGGCCTGTATTCAATGAGGGGGAGAGGGTAGAGAAGGTTTGTGCCTCCGATATTTCCCTGAGATTAAACATAAAGACAATACCTATGACTCTTCTTTTTACAAGAATGCCTAAATTACTTCTGAGCCTCGATATTCTTAAATTTTTCTGATTTTGAGCCTAAAACTATTCTTAAATTATTCTTAAATACCAAAAGCGTAACCTCGCCCAAAAATTTAAGGAGTATATTCCAATCTTTGTAGATGTGTTACTACATCATAAAAGTATGCAAGAGTTTATATTTCGTATCGATAATGCAAAGGTACATCTGAAAGCAGAATTAGCCTTGCTTTTCAAGTGTATTGACCTTGCTTACAAAGTGTTTTGCATTCTATGATGAATTTTGCACCGCTATATACTTATTGAGACATGTGTAATTGTTTATTATAATTAAGCAAAATTATCATATCTGTATCTGCGAAAATTTGGCGTGGGTGCACCTATGCCATACCTAAATGACGACGTGGTTGCAATTAGAGCCCACCTTCTTAAAACTTTTAGAAATCACCACTGCTCTCCACCCAAGAACTGATTAGAAATACGGAATTTTTAAAGAGTGTTTTCCAAAATACACAAAGTTAAGGAGTTTCTAAGTGCCCTTCGACTCTATGCCATGTGTTTACAATCCTGTTGTAAGATGCCAGAGAAAATGAATCAAATGGAGCTCTATAAGAGCGTCTTACATGTACAATGGAACAAAAATGCAATATAAACAACTGAACCCTTTTCTTATAGCAGAACCAGTAAATTCAAGCTGGCTGTTCTTAACGTTCCCAAAATTTTGAGGCTGAATTGTTCTTACTTTGCTCTTATATCGGTAGGGTGTACATTGGGTGTTTTGATTGAGATCCCGTTTGCCAAATTTTGCATCCGAGATGGTCTCTCTCTTGCATATTACTGTCTTTTATTGAAAGGTAATAAAAATAAATAGACAATGTTAGCACAGTATCTAGTTTTGCTAGGAGCAACTAATTTGCGCAAAGCAAGTCTCAAAGCTTCCAATTCTCCACAGGCTAACAAGGGAAGGACACTTCATGCCCATTTGTTAGTGAAAGCTCCTGCATCGTTTTCAATAAATACATTTTAAGACAAGGCTTCAGGCTCAGCCTTGTTCACAATTTACCATGAAACTTCAGACTCATGTTCTTATAAAATTGTCTATATAAAATGAGTGTAAATTAGTTATGAGGTCATTCAATAATTACGTAATACCAAAATGCGCCTATTTTGACCACCTACCCATCCCTTGTAACGCAGTCACCAACTCCATTTGTGGAGTAACATTTCAAGTCCTAAGACCCCCCTATCAATGTTTTCGTTATGTGCTCATGTTTGATAGTACCCATTACCTTCATGGAATATGTAATCATTCAATTTAATGTTCTAATGTGAGAGAATGAGAGACAGGGCCATTTATTTAGCACACAAGGTGACATTTTTGGTACTTTTGCATAAGTCCAGAGACAATAAACAATTTCACAACAATGCCTCAAAAAAGTGGAGGATAAATGTATACACAAACAGCGTTAGATCCTAAGCTCAACCTTGATGTAATGGCGAGAAAAATGACATTTCAAAAAATCTTTGTCCCAAAATAAAAGAGCTATGACCCCCACACCCCCTAAATTTTCGCAATAGTTAGTAACAAAACTGACCATACTACCACCCTTCAGATGGTATGTACTATTTGAAAGGCCCTTTTCTTAGATGTTCCAGTCACCACAACTTCTTCTTTGCTCAAAATAGAATCGTTACTGTAATAAAGCTGGCATTCATACAAGTGACTACTTATGAAAATCAAACCAGAAAAAACACAGAAAGTGCAAGACAAAAGAAGGAACTTCCGATGTACCATAAGATATGAGGTCAAACCATAAGCAACCATTTTAGAAAGAAGGACACTCATTTTAAGTTCTTCTCAAATAAAATTTCAAGTTCCCGTTTGGCAACCTATTCAGGGTTATGAATGGACAGTGGGCATCAGTTACAGAATAACAGCATAGGAGTATAACATGGGGTGACAAGGGTGCTGCAGCCCTCTTCAGTTGGACACAAATCCCTTTCATTCGGGTAATTTTTCTGAAAGAGCACTTGGGAATTTCTGATTGCGCTCCTACGTCTCCCAAAATTTGAAATCCTCCTATGCCCATGAATAACATCGAACACAAGCACACAAATTTCCGACTTTTTTGAATATCCCCTAAAAGTTCCAACCTCTTTGACTTTCGTCAACTGATGGCCTCGCAACCAGTGTTCATTTAGGCATTTCTAAATCTACAAATCATTGAAATCTACTTCCTGGGTTTGGAACCGAGGCTCGTTGGATAACCGTATATTTTACTAGTCTCCTATAATGTAAGATAATCGAGAGGAAAACAAGGATAATCCCTGTTTTCATATGTCGTAAATACCACAATCAGCGTATGATAGACATAAGAAGAGATCAATTTGAGGCTAGCCGAATCATTTAGGGATTGCTTTGCAGATCCAAAGAGGCTGAGTAATTACGTTGAGTCAACCTCAATCTGATCTTAACCGTCCTACGCATTACGTCTTACTGTTCAACATAAAATTTTTTTCCAGCGTACGTCACCAGGTAAGGGTTAAAACAGTTGCGTTTGAGATTGTCTTACTGCATGCATCATTTCGACTCATGAGCTCCATGACCACTTCAAATAAAACATTCACACACTGGGACGATTTCACTACTTTTCGCAATAATAACAGTACAAACAGGAAAATGAGTGTCCCAGTTAAGAGCGTATCTTGGTCAATCAGATTTTATGAAATGGTAATTCAAGGCTCAAGCTGCATCAAGACAGAATTTTCATGTATATGAGTTATAGTACTGTTATAAATAAACTGTGCACTATCGATACAATATTCATTATTCTTTTCCTCTTTTGACTTGCTTTATTATGAAGTAAGGAGTCCACAAAGATTTGAGTATATTCCTTTGATTTTCAGGCGTAGTTAGACCTTTCCCACTTAACAATAATGTAAGAGTAATCTAAAGCCTGGTGCACACAGCACGATTTTTGTCGCTGGCAACAGAGATCTTGTCTTCTGTCGTCAGCGACGATAAAGAATTTCTAGCATATTTGATATTGAAGATCGTCGTCAGCGGCAAAATCTTTTATATGTGTTTCCCGCACACAGCAAGTTTTCGTCGCCAGCGACAAAAATCTTCGTCCTCAGCGACGAAAATCGTGCTGTGTGCGCTAGGCTTTAGGCTCAAAACCGAAAAAATTAAGAATACAGAGGCTCAGCCAAAATAAGGTATTCTTATAAAAAGAAGTACATCCCTGTTTAAGGCACGGCTTATATCTTACCGCTTACCTTACTACCATAAGCGTAAGAGGGCTCTACATTTAGGGGGGCTGTAACATTTCTGCCCGAATGAGTAAATCCATCCGGATAGCTGTCAGAAAAGTTGCCCAAATTTCCTATTGTTCTTTTAGGAAAATTGCACGAATATAAGGGATTTCTCACCAACTAATTGCACAAATTGTGAGCAACAAGCATGACTGACTGCAGGCAGGAATTTTCTGGTAGAGGGAAATCCCTAAATTTGAGATTTGCCATGTGCTCTGTTCATAAGGCAATGTTGAACGTTGATGTAGGACTGTTTCATCGGCTCAGATGATTATTATTGCCCCATGGTCAGCTGCAAATGCACTCATTCTTCTGATTTTCTCAAAACACTGGCAATAATCAGAAGAAAACTGCCTACTTTCCAAAGTTTTCTCACGAATTGTTATTTTTCTCGTCAGTTTACTACACAATTCACACCTGTGCGATAGCTAATCAAAACGGGGCTCGGCCCAAGTGCTGTCAATACTATACAAATCGGGGCTCGGCCTACCCAAAACCTGGGCCAAGTTTGTCTAGACCGAGCCCAGGTTTTTCGCGTCCACACTAGCATGGCCCTGGCCCAGGTTTTCGAAAGCTTGGGCCGAGCCTGGGCTAGTTTGTGTAGTGTGGACACGGCTTAAAAGATATGAAAATTATCAACACCATCAATGTTATACATATATAGGATTTTTCATTGTAGTGATTGTGCTAGGCCGTTCATTGGCAAAAAGCTGGTTCGTTGTAGATCTGTTTGCTTTCCTTTCTGATCTATAGGGAAATCCATCAGGTAAACTTGGGAGAACAACGTTGTATTTAGCCAATTCACATCAATTTGGTCCGCGTAAATTTCATGGTGTAAAAAAAATCTTATAAGAATGTCTAATTTTCTACTGAGCCTCACAATTCCTAAATTTTATCGGTTTTGAGCATTGGACTATTCTTAAATTAGTGTTAAATAGCGAAGGTGTAACTACGTCTGAAAATCAAATGATTATATTCAAATCTTTATTGATGTCTTACTTTATCATAAAGCAAAATAAAAGTGGAGCAGAATAGCAAATATTGCATCGATAATGAAAAAGTTAATCTACAAGCTGTACTATAGCTCACATACGCAAAAATTCTTAGTCTTGATGAAACTTGAGCCTTGCATTATTCTCAAATTTCAGCAATGTTGAGCCTGG
>OLMO02000001.1:21273305-21287503 GCA_900291935.2 Cassiopea xamachana | reverse complement strand
GTCTTCAACTTTCTGAAGCATTACCGAGAATGGAAATGAAACCCAGGTGAAAATCTATAAGAAGAAAAGTAATTATTAATTGGTTTGTAATTATGTGACAAATGCAAGGATAGCTATTGGGCCACTTAAAAAAGCATTAGTTTATCATCCCCGTGCGCGTCACTTTTTCCTCCCGCGCCAAATTTTTTATATTTTTTGAACTCTCTTTTTCATGGTTGTAGGGATAAATACTGCATCATTGGGAATAAGTAACATTGCAGCCACAATTAGACGTTGTTTTGTGTCAGTTAGATGGGTGCATTCACTTTTCTTCGCTGTAAACCAACAAGGAAATCAATGTGTGAGAAATGAACGCTTTTTCTATCTTCTACGAGGGGGTATAACCTCCTCATAACGGTATTTATAGTCGAAATATAGCGTTTAAGTATTATGACGAGGAATTATACAACCACCCAAAGCAGGCCAGACCGTAATCCCTTCTCAGGGTTTATACGGACTTTCTGAAAAAAAATTCCCCTGACTTTTGCTTCAAAAGCACAAATTTTCCCTGACCTATTTCTCTAAAACCTATATGTTTTTCCCTGACCTCTTCTGAAAAAGCAAATTTTTCCCCCGACCTGTTTGGATTAATAATGATGCACGTAAAAAATAGCAAGATATTTATTTTTCAATTTAGCAATATGTAGATATTTTAGAAACTTTATACAAAAAAATATGGAGAATTCACTTGAAATTCTTAAAGAGAAACGAAAAAAAGTTATGTAAAATGTGATTAACACTCTTCCTTTTGTTCACGTTGATACAGTCATGCAGTTTTCATTTTTGAAATTTCTTTTTATTTGTTTGATTTTTCTACTTGCTGCTTAAATCCTATGTTTGATGAAAACGATAGAACATTCTAACCTATAACTTACTATCACATTTTCTTACCTAGTTATTAAAGTGTTGTACATACTTCTTTGATGGTGAAAAATGAAAGATTTCCCTGACCTGCATAATGAAAATACTATTTTGTCCCTGACCACTGCAAGCTTCCCTGACTTTCCCTGACTTTCCCTGACCAAAGCAAAAAAGACCCTTTTCCCCCTGACTTTCCCTGACCGTATAAACCCTGCTTCTACCTACAGAGAGTAAAAAGAGCGCCCAAAAAAGTTTCGAAGAAGGATGATAAGCTGTTTCTTTTTAAGGGGCCTTATCGTTACCAATGATAATCAGGCGTCAACACTAACACCAGGCATTGACTGGTCAAAGGATTTTGCTTGGTACTTACACAGTGACAAACATCTTGGCTACACGCTGTTTTATAAGAAAGTTTCTCGGCCCAGTAATTTCGTAACATTTTCACGGTTCCAGTATCAAAATTTCCCTAAGACTTTCCTAGCCAAAATTTTCGAGTTTCAGTGTTTGCGCATGCACATCAGTGGAAGTGAAAAAGAGCCATACACACTTGAAATGATAATAATCTTAGTAAACAACGAAGTAAAACTGTTAGATAGAGGGGCATCCAACGTAAGATACATAACATTTTATACACAGACAAATCAAATTTTAAACACATTTTAACTATTAAACTTTCTTAGGTCTCAAAAAACCAGTACTGAATTTTCTTAACTTTTTGCGTAGCTGAGTACTACTTTATCATAAACAACTTTCCAGTAAAAAACGTGCACAATTACAGGAGTGGGGGGGGGGGGTAAAGGCCTCTTGAATGCTGTTTATTAGTGAACCATTTCTTATGAAACTTTGTTACAATTACTCACGCCTGAAATTATTTGGGGGAGGCAAGCCATCCTCTCGCCCCCTCAAGTACCCAGCCATTGTTCGTACCAGGGTTTTCAGGACTTTGGCTTTTTCAGAACACATTTGGTTTTGCAAAAATGATTTGGCTTAGACCTAGAATTTGGCTTAATATGGCTTTTTCTGGAAAATCTCTCATTCCCAAGGTTATTCGTACCGTAATGAATGATAATACCCTATAGACATCTATAAAATATATTGAGCAAACAAAGCAGCTAACTATAAAATATTAAATACAGGCACTTTTATCTCCATTTGATAATTAGCAATGATGAGCTATTTCCTTCTCCCTGCTGTGGAGAATGACATCATACCTCTCCTCGTTTTCAGTTACTACCAATCTCTACTGTTATCTAGCCTCATTTTCAAATTTGGTTTAATTTGACTACACTTTGTTACCAATTTGGCTTAACGCGTGTCTCTGGACCGGGCAATCCTAGTTCGTACATCAAGGACAGAAAAAATTCTAAAAACCTTTTGTGTGAGTGCCGAGCCATCATTTGCTTCTCAACATACGTACTCCTGTTTTTAAACATCATTCACAACAGAACTTCCCCTACCTCATACATACTGAGCAGTGGTGTCATGGAGGGGGTTCAGGGAGCTCACCCCCCTTGCTAAAATGTAGAGAAATGTGGGAAACTCAGCCCCCTCCAGCAGGCATCGACTTGGCTGGATAAAGCTCTAGCTTTGCCTGAAATTGATATATTCTGACAAGAAAGTGACTATAGTGCGTGTCAGCTAAGCACAATAAATCCTTGATTGAAACTATTTTTGATTCATCTATTTTAACATTGCATATACATATGATGGTTGAGCAAATGAGAATTGCAAACGCAAATGGGTGTGACCATGGGCGCGGCCTGACATTTCTGCAGCAAAGTCCCTTTCTTAGATTTTTAGGACAAAACATTTCATACATCACCATGAGAACTTTCTGCCTTTTGAGTAAATCCATGTTAACTTTCATAGCGATTTGAAGAGGGTATTTTGATACTTAACTGAGGGAAGTACGCGACAAAAATATTTCTCATATCCTCATGAGGACTTTCTGCCTTATGAGTAAATCCAAATTAACCTTCATAGCAATTTGAAGAGGGCCCTTTGATACTTAACAGGCTTTGCAGGAGATCGAGCAGCTTCCATTATAGTTGACAATGGTAACATACTATCTCTATTGAAATAGCACAATATAATAACTGAGTTTCTGTAAATGTCCATTACCTGTAAGCGGCTAACCGTTTATCGGCTTTATATGAGATCTAAACAGTTTCGAAAACTCCAACCACAAATTCGGTTCACAAAATACTCTTCAAAGGAAGGATTAATAAGGATGCAAGCCTTATAGCGAATTGAAAGCAAGAAATTTGCAATTTTTTGCGACAACAGTGCTTCAAAGAAGTTGCCTAAACAAAGAGAAGTACGTATGTTATTAAATTCCTCTTCTCAACCAAAAGCTTAGGTCTAATGTAACTGGCCTAAGAGGCATGACATAGTGGGAGAAAAGACAAACTCATCTTTATATTACGTATTTGTACCATGGTCGTAACAGGAAGTAATTAAAATTCGAGGACATTAATTAAGTGAAACCCAGAAGTCAATTGATAACGTAATGGGCTTTATTTGAGCAACGGACACCACCATGGGCATGGTTCCTTTCAGTACCCAAAACCGGACACCAAAGACGCCATAAGACGAGTCAAAATCACGAGAACAATGGACTACTCAAGGAAATTGGGTTTGAACAAACGATACACCATCAATTATTATAGGCATGTAAAAACTCAGCATAATGGATACGTCATGTTCAATTCAGTGGATTGATATACCTACCAAGTGAGCAGCTCTTGCCATTGGATCTGGAAACTGGTGTGTTAAAAGAGCTACAAGCGCTGAGAAGGAGCACAGTGCAGCCGAAAACAGGATGAAAAATGGTAGCTCCTTCTGCGGATACACTGAAACTTCATGAAAAGCTGTAGGGAAAATGGATCAACGGTTGCTATCAAAATTCTCACGCAAAAAAGAAGTTCTAAAATTATTTTCTACATATCAAGTCAACACACTCTTTGTTTCATAAGAATACGTAACTTTTAGCCGAGCCTCAATATTTATAAAGTTTTCTGATTTTGAGCCAAGGCTACTTCTTAAATTATTCTTAAATACCAAAGGTGTAACTCCGCACAAAACTTTAAGGGATATAGTCTTATTTTTATTGGTATTCTACTACATCATAAACTAAGCAAGAGCTAACATTTTGTATCGATAATGCAATGGTACATCTGAAAGCAGCATTATAAATGTGATGTCTTATAATGAAAATTCCTATGTCTTGATGAAACTTGAGTCTCGCATTATTCTTAAATCATTCTTACATTCCAGCGATCTTGCGCCTCAGTAATCTTATAAACTTTATTCTTACAGAAAAAGAGTATATTCAGGTGGATTAATCCTTTGTTTTGACTACCTCAGGCAGGGCCCCCGAAGGGATTCTGAGGTCCAGGGGCAAAAGAGAAGCACAAGACCCCCTCAAGACAGAAAATTTTCAGGGTCAAGAAATTAACTTTGGAAAATTACTGCTGGTTCACATTATGAGGCCCCCAGACCTTGAAGCATTTTGTATTACGAGGCCCCTCGGAGTTTGTAGCCCTGGGGCAATCTGCTCCCCTCCCGGCGGCCCTGACATCAGACAACGTACAATTGACTTTTCAAAGTTATCTACCAGCAGAAATACCAACTACAGAAGTTACCATCAGTTTTCAAAATAAAAAGAAAAAAAAGCACTTTAAAAGGCAAGCAATTTTGGGTCTGTCCAAATTTTATCCGGTGACAAAATGGAACACTAACAGTACTAACTTGTTTTAATTTTGCGTAACGATATCTACACTAAGCCTAATAAACCCAAGCAATTGAAGAAAACGAAACAAAAAGTATTTTACTACTTATAAGAAACTCCTTTTCCACAACCAAGTAAACACCTGCTAGAAACCGAAGCTATTTACAAATCTCTTGCAAACCTTGAGACTGTATGCTACAGTTGCAATACTAAATTCGATGTCAATTTATTAACTACTCAAATTTGGGCAAAGTATGCGGCTCTTTCGTATTTAAAGAAAACAAACACGATAATTCGCATTCAGTGTACGTTTTGTCTCTGTAATAAAATTGCTCTTAAAACATGTCAATGTATTAAAACAAATAGCTCAGAAATAACTGTCGTTTGGAGTAAATAAGCACTGTGTGTGCTTAAACACCCTCTAGGTCCCTTCTTGGTCTATCGTTGAGGCAATGGAAGATCCATGAAGCACTTTTGAAAATATGGGGGAAGGAATCCCTTCCGTAAACGAACATTACAGAGGGTGGGATTCCTAGGAAAGCAAATACTCGATGTTTTACAATTGCAAGGCTACTATTCATAAGTAGATAAGCAGACTTTCCTCACTCTTAAAAGAGGGATATATGTTTGCAGAAAGTAAACACAATCCAAGGGTCTTCTTTACAATTATGTGCTAGGAATTACTTGCTCTCAAATCGTACACCACTTCAACCGCATGACGTTAATTCTTTCAACACTGTGTATAGTTCTACGAGCACAGTAAGAGGAGTTGCTAGAACATGGAATGGTAAGAAAGAAGGGGCTCTGAAACCAGCCAAAGTTGCACAAGTGTGCCTCATAGATGCCCCCCTACTGGAATCTCATCGATCGCACCCCACTCCCAATTGCATGTGATTGAACCAGATCCAAGGAATATATTCTAACAAGCACATCGACTATCTCTTTTAATTTTTAATAACATAATGTACTTTTTAAAGTAAACTTAAATCTTTACTTTATTTTGTTTGACTATGCATATATATGGCTGACTTTTACAGAACTATTTAGCTACTTATTTTAACTTTGTACTGTAATTATTATAAGTATTTTATTGTATTATATTGTAATTTTTATATTCTTTTAAGGGAGACCCTTCGAAAACCAGCTACGTTGAAGAGCAACCCTCAAAAATATGTAAAAATGAAATGAAGTGAAAATGATTCAGTTACCTGGCAACAGCTCTCGATCAGCTGATTCTGTACATGCAGGATAAGGATGAAATAAATGTCCTTTCTCCAATGGATACGGTAAGGCTCTGAAAGCTAACAATGCAAACGTGTGTCAGACTTTGCATCAAAGGTAATGATGAAAACCTTTCACAATTTTCCTTCATTTATATAAAAAGCTTCATTGCTGCCTGCGAAAAGGATCAGGCAGGAATATGTGCTTAATTTTGCAAGTGCCGCACGCGTGTTTGTTTATGTGCGGGTGTGTATGCGTGTTTGGTGTCCGCATGTGTTTGGTGTCTCTACGTGTTTGGTGCCCACATGTGTTCAGTGTCTGTAAGTGTCCAGTGTCCTGTGCGCTTGGTGTCTATATGTGTTCGGTGTCACATGTGTTCGGTGTCACATGTGTTCGGTGTCTGCATATGTCCAGTGTGTTCGGTATCTATATGTGTTCCGTGTCTGCATGTGTTCGGTATCCACATGTGTCCAGTGTCCTGTGTTTTTGGTGTCTATATGTGTTTGGTGTTTGTATGTGTTCAGTGTCTGTATGTGCTTGCTATCCATGTTTGATCGGTGTCTATATGGGTTCGGTGTTTGCATGTGCTCGCTGTCCGTGTGTGTTCGGTGTCAGTATGCGTTCGGTGTCCGTGTGTGCAAGGTGTCCGTATGTGATCAGTAAAGTCGTAATTCATTGAACGTATAGTAAGTCCTACATCAACGTTTGTACACTCCATTGGAGTCGACTTGCTGCAATGTTGCAACTGTCATGAGATGAAAATTCTTACTTGCTCTTTGCTTCACAGGTGAGATATAAAATACAGTTATGACTACCATGGCAATACTGACATACAATCAGTCAATATAGATGAAGATTCGTACCTCCTTCCCATGTGCAATGAAGAAGGTTTAATGCACCGTCCACCCTTTTCCAATGCGTCAAATGGAAGAAAGCATACGCAATCGCTTCACTGTCACCTCTCTTTAGTATGTGCTCAGGAGGAAGTGACAGGCTTTTCTGTTCTAATAGATACTACGACGCAAAAAGAGATGAAACGAAAAGGTCAATTCTATATTAGAATACTTTGAACCAATCAAAATCTAGTGAGCAATACAATCTTCGTTCTATCACAAAGTTGCTGACTGTTCAGTGCTAACATGATCTGCCATTATAGGCTTTCACAATCAATTAATGTACGCACGGAAGAAGTTTCAGTTCCTATTCAATGCAAATACCTTACACGTTTGTTTAACAAAAGAAAGTGCAAATGCCTTTTTGCTTGAGCCTCAACTTTTTCAAAATTTTACCGAAAGTACAGCTGAGATTTTCTTAANATCTGCCATTATAGGCTTTCACAATCAATTAATGTACGCACGGAAGAAGTTTCAGTTCCTATTCAATGCAAATACCTTACACGTTTTTTTAACAAAAGAAAGTGCAAATGCCTTTTTGCTTGAGCCTCAACTTTTTCAAAATTTTACCGAAAGTACAGCTGAGATTTTCTTAATATTTTCTTAACATTTTCTTGAATAAATTTCCGAAAAACGGCTATCTTGCCTTGGATAATAGTGCAAACTCAAATTAACACTTTATCTTAAACATTTCGAAAGTAAGAATGAGGAAATATCAATTTTTGGCAAGGAAAAAGCTGGAGCTTGAGCCTTGTGATTTTCTTACGATTTTTTAAAGATTTTGGCAATATATATATAAATATATATATATATGTATATATATAAATATATATATATATATATATATGTATATATAAATATATATGTATATATATATAGATAACAATCCAAAAGAACTGTAAAGTTAGAGTGATTCAGACAGCACTTTTATTTCGGTTTTTTAAGGTTTTATTCTGAAGTATATATATATATATATATATATATATATATATATATATATATATATATATATATATATATATATATATATATATATATATATATATATATATATATATATATATATATATATAAATCTAGTACTACAGTTCCAAAACTCTTCAATAAAAATTTACTACATCGTAATATAAGTCTAACTTACTTTAGGGACGTGTGGATTAAATTCTACAGCTCTGTGAATAGCTTCAATTGCACTAAGCTCTGCAGAACTAACCCCCTTCTTCCCAGCATTTTCTGGTGAAAATCTACGAATGAATAAGCGTTGCTCGATAAATCAACGTATACTAGAATCAGGGGGTGCACATCGAAATATGTTTGGGGGTATGGATGCAATGGGAACAGTTTCCTGGTTGTTCGACCACTTCACCTGTTCTAAATTACGTACGCTTTGCGGTAGTTTCCACCATAAATTTCGACGTTAATCAGGAATTAAAATTTTGGAAGTTCTGTCATAGCAAGGTTAGGCCTACTTATATTTGATACTTCAAAACTGTGGATTTAATTGCGTAGAAGTTTTCATGCCTTCCCCAAAACTCCAAACTAAGGCAAGCTGTCGGTATGCAATATCAGAAATCTTCTCATGTGTTGTTCTGAGAATCGAAAATGTACATCCAAAGAATTTCTTGACAAACCAATATCAACGATAGTTCAAAAATTGCAGCCATTTTTGTGAAATTTATGAATCAGAAGAAGACAATTAACACAGCTTGTAACTTCTTTTAATCAACTCATATAATATAAATCAGTAGTTAATCGGTAGAGTGAAATCTTAATTATCACCTATAGATACCTGGAAAGAAAGAAATAAACAGAAATATTAATTCCACAATCTCATTAGTTAAACATGCATGGAACTATGTACGAAATTGGCTACCGACCACACAGAATTTTAAAACAATCCTTCCAGGCTGAAATATGGTGCTATTTTCGAAGCTACGAGGAAGCAACGGGTATAATATCGTGAAACATTTTGGTTAGGTTCTACCAATTTGATTGCAGTCTAGGCTTTTTTAGTATTATTAAGTTTCAGCTGGACTCTTTTATTATCTATATAAGAGCTTGGAACGCTTCTTGAGAAACCTAGGTGAATTATAAGCTGTAAGTATCTCATCGCTGCATTACACGGCTAAAGTAAAAAGTCTTCAGGTCTCGAGAAGTTAACAGGTATTAATAGGAGCCAAATCAACAGTGTTCTATGAAATTTAACGCAGAGAAGAATCACAATGAATGAAATAAAACCTTCTGCATGTGAAATAACTATGCTGAGTTTTAAATCAAAAATTCAGCATTGAAGATAGAGTTGCAACACAGGTTCAACAATAAAATACAGAAACTATTAAAATACAATGAGCTTACTTATCTGCAACGGATCTCGCCTTCAAGAGAGCCGCAGTATAACATATTGCTGCTGATTTTGGCAGGCTGATGTCTGCAATTTAAAATAAAAAGTATTTTGTCTCGACTTGCAAAATTCATCCGAAAACTAAATAACGGATTTGATAAACTAAAAGATACACCAAAAACCTTAATTTCAAAAGCACTGAGTTTTTTCAAAGTATTCAAAATGCGCTTCGTCTTAAACACCATAGCCTCCATAAAATTGCTACGGCTTACGGTATGATGTGCACTGGGCTGAAATTTCAACTGACTATAGCTAGCAAGTGAGGAAGTAAATAGGAAAGCAATGCAAGTGTAAAGCTCTTGGAAGCTCCATTATATGGGTTAGCTTTTCTTTACCTGCCGAATGTCACACGAAGTTAAACTACCAATGGAGGTGTGTATAACATTGCTCTAGCTAGCCTGTCTGCCACCCGAGAAATAGCGTAGTCAGTCTATAGTTACGAAAGAGCTGGTACGCTGCTTTCAAAGCGCATTGGAGCGTCTTCGAGGCCGGCACGCCTGAATACCATTCAAAGTTGTAAAGGAATACACTACATCTATAGTATCCCTAAAGATCCAAAAAACATGATCACAATTATTACCAGAGTTTGTACAAACTACTTTAAAAGTATTTCCAAAACTTTTCCAGAATTTTTCCAAACCCAAATTACCAAATTTCCAAAACCATGAAAAACATCGTTCGCATTTTGAAAACCCACAAAGATAGAAAACCGATATTTTCAACGATTTTGATGATTTTTGGTGGACTATGTTTTATACTATAAATAGTAAAATGAACACACATAACATATACAATGTTTAATACGACACTTCATTGCCTTCATTTTAGGATATTTTAGAATTTTTCCAAACAAAAATCCAAAACTTTTCTATAACCGTTTTGAAAAACCTCTTTCTTCTAAAACTTTCCAGGTCCTGAAAAATGGCATTATCAACTTCCATAACTTTCCAAACCTCTCCAAACCCCGTACAAACCCTGTACTACGTAACTTCTACTGGTGTTAAATGTGAAAAGCGCTCAAGTATCTTTTCCTGTTAAAAATTTCTATTTATATGTGTTGTTGTATATTTGCTACTAGTTGTATTTAGGTATATGTTCAATCTCAGGGGGTAGTCATAGTACTTTGCTCTCTCTAGGTTCTGTCATTGTACTATAGTCTAGTAGTTCATACCGAAGTGATGGCCCATTGGTTAGAGCGTCCGCCTCACAGCCGGAAAGTCGCAGGTTCGAGCCCTGGCAGAGTCATACCAAGACTTTAAAAATGGCACCACTGCCCTCTCGTCTGGCGCTCAACGTATGAGAATGGAGTGGGACAGCTAAACACGCGCAGCTACTAGCAGTGGACCAGCCCCTCGCTGTAGCCTTCGCTGCACTTGCAGACGTGTGACCTAGGGCTACGCGAAACGGAGATAGGCGCCGCCCTATGCACCATATGGCGTGGGAAGGACTAACTTTTAACTAGCTAGTAGTTTGTAGTTAGTGCTTAGGTAATTTTTTGTTGTAAGCTTTTATACTTGATAAAAAATTGCGAATGAACGTAGATCTGCTTTCGAATCTCATTAAAGTCAAAATCTTTAAAAAACCTACCATCATATTTTGTCAGGACTTGCTAAAATAAAAGAATACATTGTTGTAAAAACCTTTCATGGTCATAAACAATAAATCAAATTTTGTTGTGCTCAAAGCGAACTGATTGCGTCACTATGGAAAGAACTATTCTGCGCACAGTACAAAAGCTACGATATTACTGGGAACATGAAAATTAAAAGGTTATAAAGGGCGCTGATAAGTGAAACCTAGAAAAAAGGAGGTCATAAGGCTGAGAAATAAAAAGTGGAAGATATTTTCAAACTGGTTTGAGCTCAAGGAGTGGATAAAATGGGAAAACAAGGTCGGATCGGAAAAATCAAGAGCGCAACAGGGAAATAATCACAAAAATAGTTAACAACGATAACAGTCATGAAAAAATACTTGAAAATAATCAATAAATAATCGATTGCTATAATAATCATGTGAAAAATACTTTATTTAAAGTTGGCTTGTGGACCAAGCATAATAGGCGCAAATCTTGATTGGCTAACAAAGGAATCACCATCGAAGGATTCCTGCTAATAATGTTGTGCGAATTCGAATCTTGATTGGGTAACAAAGGAATCACCATCGAAGGATTCCTGCCAATAATGTTGTGCGAATTCGAATCTTGATTGGGTAACAAAGGAATCACCATCGAAGGATTCCTGCCAATAATGTTGCGAGAATTCGTTTGAGAAAGATGTTTTAGTGGTAAATAGTGTATTTTCTTGGTGAAAAAACCTTCTAACACATAGTTTCGAATAATTGAAGAATATTTTGCAAGCATGTTCAGAAGGCTTCAATTCACATTTCCAGAAGGCGCAATTTTTATATCTTGCGTAGGTCAAAAGCTATCGACATTACATGAAAAGATGGATAGCTTGTAATGTCGATAACTTTTGATTTACGAAAGATATAAAAATTGCTACTTCTGGAAATGTGAATTGAAGCCTTCTGAACATGCTTGCAAAATATTCTTCAATTATTCGAAACTATGTGTTATCAGTTTTTCGCAAAGAAAGTACGCATTTTACCACAAAAACACGCTTCTCGATGCTTTTCGAACGAATTCTCGCAACACTATTGGAAGGAATCCTTCGATGGTCATTCCTTTGTTAGCCAATCAAGATTTGAAGCCTATGCTAGACCAAGCAATGAGCTTTTTTAATCCAATGAATATTGCTATTGAAGCTTACAAAGAAGATGAAGTGAAGAAGATTTAAAAGAATTGAAGTCAAAAATATCCATGGAAGTAAATGAAAATTATAGTAGAAAGAAAACTATAGTAAATAGTAATGCTTTTTATGCATGACCGGCTCAAAAGAAAATGAGAAACTACGATGCTTACTTAATCAAATTATTTATAAGTGAAAAATACAACTCAAACAATCTTTTAAAAAACAATCAATAATTCTTCGTTGCGAATACAGATTTGAAAACTAGACAATTCCCGTGACGTCTTAAAATCTTTTGCGAGATGCAAAATTTTCTATGAGTGAGAAAAGGAAGAATAGCTTGGAAACAAACCTGTACATCAGAATAAGATTGCATTTCTAATAAGGCTTCAATTAAATTTTCATGAATATTCAAACCCGCAGGATAGGGGTATTCTTTCAGNNNNGAAGCTGAAAAAATAGATGATGAAGGCAGTTAGCGTCACAATAGTACCCCTCACAAAACTAGGCAGAGTCACATAATTCAAAACTTATAAGCCGTATAAGCATAGTATATGGATAAATCAAGTACATTATATGACATACAAGCTAATTGGATACGTTCATGCCAAGATATTCAAATAAATTCCTATTTCTTATAATTCTACTACATTCAATCACGTCCTATTTGGATCAGAGCTCGATAATCTGCGCGAGCGCCGCTCGCAGACGCAAAATGTCAAACTTCGAATTTCCGCAGGAACTTTTAATCAAGATCTGCATCTGGCAATCTATTGAATTCTATATGTTCTGCAGGCACATAAGTCTCGAATCTGCGCTCGCAGGCACAAGGTACTTATATTGAGGCCTGGTTTGGATAAGCATATTCAAAACTTGCAATATGTTCCTAAATAAAGACCCTCTTTAAAAAGTCTACTTGCTATCTCTTAACATCATGAAAACATACGTCTTTCACTGTAAATACGTACAGACATAACTAATACATACATCTTTCATCATTTTAACAGCTTCTTTAACTCTGCCCAACTTTCTCGCACACATTGCTAGTCGACGTCTAATATATACATGTACATTCGTATCTCTCCCTACAAGAAAAACCCCAAGTCATCATCACTCATCATCGTCGTCGTCGTCATCATCATAAATCAAACACCGTCTTCCATTTTCGTTTGGAACAAAATACTCTAAATCTTAAATATTACAAGCATACATTTTAAATTTTGGCCAGTTCCTTTCCTCGCCTCCTGTGCCTTTACTACTGCATTGTTAAATTTTTTCAATGCAATGAAGTTTAAAAAAAGAAGCATTTCCACGGGAATAGTGGCTCTTCATCTCATGAAAAAAGATAGGATAGGTAAATAAGTAAAAACAGGCAAGTAAGAAAAAAGGTTTAGAACATATGTACAAAGTCATAAAGAGTTAGTAAAGAGAAAGTGCATTGCAAATCTGTGAAAAGTTAAAAGTTTAATGAGTACGTAGGTTGGTCTATAATATTAATCTGAATAAAATAGCGCTTTAAAATAAAACGTGTTTTGCCATGAGGAAAGCTTCTGTTCACCCAAAATATTTTTAAAATGCATCAGATAAAAAAGGACTGAAACAAGGGTAGATAATGTACAGCTGCCAAAACAAAACAAAAACCATAAATTGATAGCATCAAGAAGGCCTGAGAAATTCATACGATTGTTCTTACTTTGAACAGCTTCAGAGTCATCGCTGGTGGAAGGTGAATTTTTTTGTCGTATCCATGTCTCACTTGCTTTTAATGCTTGTTTAAACTGAGACTCAGCCTGATAATGAAAAGACAATGAATTGTGCTTGGCCTCACCAAAATGATGTAAAAACAACAAACTTGACTTCCATGGATATTTTTACAAAAATGAAATCAGAAAAAAACAAGTTTCAAGAAATCTTCAAGTAAGGAATCAGGGTTCCCACTCTTTTTTAAACAATTTTTTAAGGATATTTNTAGCAGAATTTGGGTGGTTTCTTCGCCCATTTTTAGGAGATTTTGCAGATCCCAGGGGAATTCGGTAAGCGTTGAGGTATATATGGTAAAATAATGGACAAAAGGTTACTCAGATGACATAGTATAAATAGGGTAAATGACCATCATATGTTTGGTATAGCAGAAAAGTCACCATAACTATTCAAAAAATAATACATTAACGGTAGAATTTGAGAGAATTGATGATTTGACCATTTTTATTACGATAAACTATCAAAAAATAATTTATTAAGCAACGTAACACCTGAAAAATTCAACTTAAGAACAATTTAGGAGACTAGGAAAATATCCCTGAAAT
>OLMO02000001.1:21260693-21271270 GCA_900291935.2 Cassiopea xamachana | reverse complement strand
ATTGGGTCATTCTATCTTCAAAATCAAGTAATCTTTGAAGAGTTGAAGGCTACATAATGCTGTTACATCAGTGGAAAGAACGTACATTTGGAGGAAGAAATTATTGTATTTGCAAAAACCAATATCAAAATAGCCTTTTCCAGCCATCTGAGAGCCTTTAAATTGAATTTTTTTCAGCGAGCCCAACCATGGTGGACCTTATAGTAGGCTCTAGACACAAAAGAATGTCTAATACGTTTTCATTGAATTCTGCTTAAAAGATTAGCAAAATGGTTCTCTTAATAAATACTGTCTTCGCAAAAATCAATGTCAATATATCGTTTCCAAGCGATCTGAGAAGCTTTACTTTGACATTTTTGTCTTCGGACCCAACCATGGTGGGCCCTATAGTAAACTCTGGATACGAAGGAGCATGCAACACAACTTCTGTGAATTTTGCTCACAAAACATTAGTAAAATGGCTATCTTATGAAGTACTGCATTTGCAAAAGCCAATCTCAAAATAGCGTTTTCGAGCCTTCTGAGAACCATTCTTTTGAAAATTTTTCTCCGGCCTAGCCACTGTGGACCCTATAACATATATTGCTTAGCACATTGAAAATTTTCGATAGCCATGCTTACCTTCCCGTCCCTACAGCAAGTAAATATCGGAAGAAAATTGCTTTAAGACACTTGAATGAATTAAGATTGGTGACCATAGAACAGCTAACTAACCAAGTATATATAATAAACATAATAATAATCAATTTATTTATAGTAAGCTTACACATAGCTAAAGGAAGTTATTTACGCCTACTGCAAAAGCTTAAAGAAAACACAAAAAATATTGTTACAGAATAGTGTCATAAAAGCTAAAAACTAATTTCAGGTAAATTCTACCTTACACCCTCCAACCACAGGGAAACATTCCTGCTCGTAAGAAACTGTTAGTTTCTAAGATTTAGAGCATTCAAAACGCTTTCTTGCTGGACCACTTTCTGAGTTTCTTATATAACTATGTGGACCAAGCTCTTAGCTTCTTATAAAAATCATTCAAGGAAAAGCGTCCACCTAGCTATCAAATTACTTCTACACCACTGGCTACACTACATTAGTACAGTTATATTTGTAAATAGTTGTTTTATATATCTAGTTTTATGCACTTATAAATGTAGACTTTTTAAAGTAAGAATTTTTTCTTTCTTTTTTCGTAAGTTTTTAGCTTTTAATTTGTAAATAGACGGCCGCTTGCAAACAAACCTAGATGAATGGGCCACCGTCTTTAAAAAATTGCAATGATGATGACGACGATGAGTAGATCTATCTAGCTGCATCGCAAATAATGAAGGGAAAACAAACTCACTGTAGTCACCAGGTCTTGCTTTGGTAGGATCCGAATCAATTTCACAAGTAAATAATGACTGCAAAGAAAGGTGTGTATTGTAAGTTACATAAACACTAAAAACACTATCACACCTTTCTAAATTTGAAAAAGGATACCGTTGGGGGTCTGTATGTATTTTCGTGTAGTCAAAGCGCCCAGAGAATTACTGAGATACTACTAATTGCTTGAGCATTTTAATAGCCTATGCATATTTCAAAGACGTCGTCATTGTCCTCAATAAATAGTAAAAGGCCTTTCAAAACATTCCAGTTAGTGCTGAATGCTATTGCCAAACCTGAGAACTCAAAATTGATAAGATATCTCACTAGCTCGGGCTGTGTTTCTCCTTACGCTATAAGAATGCTCGATAAACAAAGAACAATTGACAACACCTTAATTATCATTGATGGGTAATGTGCAATACAATAACATTATTCATCAATGACGTTTGTACTCTTAAGTGACTTATTGCCGGGGGGAAGGTCGGAATAAGCGGGGTGTTGGAATAAGCGAGGGGGGTAGAAGAAATGCTTTGAAACCTAAGCTAATACTGCTATGAAGCACTCTGTGGTTATAAATCGGGCGTCTATCGTCATGATAACGCAAGCAGCACAAAAGCAGTGCTAACAGACAAGAAGATGTACTCAAAATATCTGTTTCAAACATGTTTTGAAAATTTTATGCACAAAAACCAATAACCAGGGGGTCCTAATAAGAGCAAGGGGGTTGGAAAAATTTTCAAAAATTACTTAGAGGAAGGAAGGCAATTAGGCATGCACTTCCCTATATGTTGATATAACAGGGACACAAATCACAAGACTACAAACTCAAAGTTTTCATGGTACAGCCCCCTTTCTACATGAATACCAACTAGGGCCCTAAGACAGCATATATTACTATTAAAAACACAAAATTTATGGCCAAAACATAGCCAACAGGCAGGACAACCACCTTGATTGGGCTAAAACTTGCTGAAATTGCATAGATAAAAAAGCAAATATCAATGAAAAGAAATTTCTTAAACTACAGGTGCTATTTCAAGTGATGAACTAACACACAGATGTAGGGACTTAATTTGTAAAAGGGGAAATATTCCATGTTTTCAAAATTCAAACTCAAAGCTCACCTTTGCCCCATTATGGAGTCACATTTTCTTGCTTGTGAGGGGTCTTTTAGTACACTTGCCCCCTTTCTTTATTATACTACCTTCTAAGTCCTTGGTTGGACAACAATAAATAAAATAAGCAAAATCATTTACTTACAAGATGATCCTTCATTGACAGTGACAAATCATAACTAGTGAGAGCATCTAAGCCCAATACCCATTTCAATCTAGAATTAAAGTCATCTGCATTTCATAAACTGTCAGCAACTCCAATATCTCTACCTATACAGCCTGCACAAATGGTGAATGCTATTCAAATCACAAAGATTGAATTTTTGCAAAAATATCTTGACATTTACACAAGAACTGGAATACAGTTACATCTGGCATTAAACAAAAATATATAGATCTTGTTTTCAATTCTTATCATCTCATATGAGGAGTGCTTTTTGGAAAGCTAATAGCTAATATGAAACAAAAAGTTCTAGAAGACTTGTATTTATCTTATTATATGCTTAAAATGAATAGGTGATAAGTAACATTTAGGATTCTCTTAAAATAAAAAAAACAAATGTGGTGGCTCTTAATTGTTGTACAATGCATGTATAATGCAAAATCTGTGTATCCAAAGGAGGAACAAGTTCCTATTTGGTAAATGTGGTTGGATGTTGGACAATGATGTTTGGACAGGTGACTTTAGTCATACTGTGCCTTCTACACATGTGTCTATGTAGGAAGAGAAATGGGCATGGGCTTATTAAATTGCATATTTTTTCTGGAAAATAGCAGTGATATGACATACAGTTGGTAAAAGAATAGATCCAGTGGAACACTGAGTGCATTTGCATGACATCAGAACTTACCTTTGATACTCAGCACCTCTAAACAGGTTCATAGGGTTTCGCCACATCTTACATTCTAAAAGGATAAGACACAGATAAAGCCAAATTCACAATAATGGAAAGGAAATGAGAGCCAGGGATACTTGGGCCACTGGAAAATAGTCAATGTTACTGACTAAACTACAAGTGTAAGGCCCATCTTATTTATGATCTATATCTTGGATATTCCCTGATAGAGAATACAAAACTTTGCAAGTCCTTCAGTTGTGTCCAAAACTGGTACATCTTTACTAAATGGTATCTCTCAATACAAACACACAGGAACACAACTACACAAACATATACACACAAATACACAATATGAATTTGTGAAATATCATAATAGCTTAAAGTTTCTTGCTTGAATGCAAATTCTGTTGGATCGAAGACACTATCTAATCAAATAAATATTAAATTGGTGTCTCGCTAAATCACATATATACTCTTTTATCATTTGCAATTAATACTTGCAATGATGCATAAATAGGCAGACTAACCATACAATATGTTTGAACAGCTTATAAAATACTTATAAATTGAGCAAAAAATGCTAAAACACTCAACTGCAATGGAGGTGATATGAACTGCAGTCATTATCAACTTTTATATAAAAATTTCACTTGCTATAAGAGGAGATTGAGGCATATTCCCATAAGCAGTTACCATGGCAAAATAAATTTAAAAAGTGGACCCATATTGTATTCAAACTGTATCAGAACTTTCCTTAACTATGTGATCTGGCTTGATCAAAAATTCATAAGGCAAACTTGTAACTTAAACCTTACACTATATCACTCTTGAAGGTCTACTTATTCATAATGTTTACAACACACTGGTATGGCAGTTCTTGGAAACATGAATATATTTTAAATAACTGCAAGTCAAACACAAACCAACCTGCTTTAAGGCCATGTGAATGTTGTGAATCATCACCAACCCCAAGTAAAGGTCCGAGATGAGAAACAGACAGTTGTTCAATAAATGATGTACCAAATTTTCTAAAGTACCACCATTCAAACATCTAAAATGGAACAGCATGCATTGACTGGAAGACTACATGAAAATGTATGGTGCAGATTCAGGCATGAAAATATGTGCAAGAGAAGTCTTTTATTGCACACATTTTCATGCATCCATTTCCACCATACATTTTCATGAATCACTTCCCTATATACACAAAGAATGTGTGTGACAGAGAATAATTGAAGTATGCCAAGACATCTTGATAAAAATCACCATACTATGTCACACAACTGATTACTATGCAAAAGACTGTATTTCAGTTCTCTGTTGTTGGCTAAAATATTAGATGATTTTTGTATAACCACAAATATTATCAACTATAGAGGGGATTTGAAGAATGTTGTAGCATAGTTAATAAACCTTGCTACCACAGCAAATGAAAATCATGCAAAAACTGAAGCATTGCCACAGAAGACTTTTAGTAAACTTATCAAAAGAATAAGGACTATGTGTCTGCAGAAATACTGTTATCAATAAGACTTGCATCAATAGAGTAAGTACTACCAGCTTGTTAAAACAAAGTTTCAAATATTGCATGCAACCTTACAACAGTGGCACATTTACCATTGGGCACACTGGGCATCTACATTAAGGGGGCCCCCAAGCAAACTTTGAAAAACCTAGAAAGTAACAAAGAACATTTTTATTCATTTTAAGGGCAGGGATGATTTCTAGGGGGCTCAGGGAGCGGAGCCCCCTTGTTAACATTTCTGCTCATTTTGGGGGGCTCAGCCCCCCAAAAATTCTTGCATTGACTTAGCTTTTCAGAGTTTAATGGCCTTGCTTCCAAAGTGCTATGATCAATTGTGCACTGCTATATGGTTATTGAGGCATCTCTTATTGTTGATTATACTATATCAGTATTGAACTAAATTATGTGTCCATCTTTGAAAATATGGGCGTATTTGTAGCTGGGCCACAACTAAACTATGGGCGTAGTTGTGTCTAGAGCCCTCCTTGTAAAAATTTATAGAAATCACCACTGTTTAAGGGGTTCCCAACCCCCTGTGTGCCAAAGGCCACTGCAATCATACATATGGCCCTGCCTTGCAATACCATTAAATCATGTAATTAACTCACAAGAATAAGACCAGAAATGAATGATGATGTTCCTGTGAGGGCCACATAAAACTTTGGTGTCAATCCTGACATGAATATAGAGGCTGAAAATTGAAAAAAAAATGTAGCTGAAGATTCTTTCTGGGAATACTCATGGTACATCATTAAAAATGACAGGTAGCAAGAACAACAACAATATGAGCTTTTATAAATAATACTAGTATTCAGAACTGCTTCTGTTTTAAAGGTTCATTACAGACAATATCTAGCTCCTATTATGCAAAATGAAACAATGCCCCACAGCCTGTAAATTTCATCTAATGGTATCTTTAACATTCATTTCACTATCACTGCAGCTTTTTGTTACTACTTTATAGAATTATCCAAAACACCAATATATCTTTTAGGTGCCAGGAATACACATTAGTGTAGACAATAGCAAATAGAGAATTTCATCTACACTGAAATTTAGCTTCTGATGAAAGTGGGAATAATGGGCCCCACTTAATTTATAAAGATTATGACAGCCTGATGCAACACAACAAAATGATTATTCAACATACATAGAAATGTGATTCAACATAGAGAAAACCATTCAATACTATAATTTTCATATACTTTGACTGTTATTAACAGTCAAATATATGAAACTCACAGTATTAACCAAATATTGATAAATGCTAAAAATTCTTTGTGTCATCTGCGACTCAAACTAAATCGTCTGATGCGTTCAAGTTGTCGTTGGAGGTGTGAAATGCAAATGGGAAAATACGACAGGGAAGGCAAAGGAGGCCAGCTGTTTCCACAGTTTTATTATGTTTTCTTCTAGCTAGGCGTAAGGTGATTATGCTTTAGTTTTGCATTCGAAGTTGGTCAATCAATTTCCGTCAACATGATTCTTTTGAGCATGTAGACATATTTTATATGTGCTTAAAAGAGGAATATGGTAGATGTTTAAAGAAATCCATATTTGCTTCGCCTGTGGACGTGAGAGCATAGGTTCATGACAAAGAATGCTTGTTGAAGCAACGTACCAAAATTAATATTCTCTTTCAGTCTGAGCGGGCCACGAAAAGTCCACAGTAAACCAACAATCATCAAAAACCAGATTCCCCAAAGGTATCTCCATGACCAAGAGACCCACTGTTTGATTTTGAAGCCGATACTATCGTCGTCACTGTTGCGAAGTATCTGAGACGTGGAGTCGCTGTCGTCATCACTAGCCATGATGCTACTTCTTGGAAAATCAACCTAAAGCTTTTGCTTTATATGCGACAGAGCAATGCACTGTTTGCATCCAGAAAAAAGTGCAGAGAGGTGCTGGTCCTTTGCCTTTTAGCGGTGTTAGGCCATTACACTGAAGAGAGGTTAGGACCAGGTGGCTTTACCATATCGTACTCCTCCATCCTCCTCCACATCAGATTCTCGTTAATAATCCGTCAGCTTATGGGAAGTTGGCTTTTCTTTCCGTGAAATGTTTAATTCCCACAACGATTTTGAGTCAAATCCTTGACCAGTTGATATGGAAATAAGTTGTTATCATATGAAGCAAATCTCAATAAATTGGTCGGATTATTTTACTTTCAAATTTGGTTAAATGGTTTTATGTTGTAGTCGGATTGATCAGCCTTGTTGTAAACACAAAGAAATTAAATAATATGGCCTTAAATAGCTAGCCAGCATAGCCTTTTCTATAAGTGCATTCTAATCTGATGTATTTCATTTTGAGCTACGCCTATACTATGTGTAATTTAGTACGAAGTGCATTAATTTTCTTTTCAGTGTTCACAGAGTATGAAATTTTGTGAGCTTGAAGCAGTGAAGCCTACTGCTGGAGGCCATTATCCCCAACCTTCTGGAAACTTCGAACTGTTGTTATTGCTTATTATTTAGCTATTTTTGAGGCATGTTGTAAAGTTATTTTTTATAAAATAATGCATGTGTGTATGCACGTATGTATATTGTCATTTATCTGAGTCAACCAGAATCTTTAGAAAATCTCAAGAAAATCACAAGGCTCAATTTCCAAGCCTCTGTCTTTTTGCTTGCGAAAAATCAACATTACATCATTATTGCATTCAACATGTTAAAGATAGAATTCAAACTCGAGAATACAGGGTTAACAAAGAAAGGGCAGCCCATTTTAGCCAGTTCTATACAGTATCAGTTAAGAAATTCTTAAGAAATTTCAGGCTCAAAGTCGGGAAAGTTAAGAAAATTGAGGATCAGGCAAAATGATGTTTTTCTTATAAAAAAACGTGTGCTATAATGATTAGCACAAAACAAAGAGTGTGGTTAGTTCTGGAAATTTCCAGTTTATGAATGTCCAGAAGGGTAGATCCTCTTTCAGGTCTCCTTAACTCTAGATGAGAAGCAAGGAGACTAAACACCGATACAAAGAAAATTTATATGTTGATAATAGATAAAAGTAAATTTAATAGTAAATATAACAAAATTGCTAGTGAATACTTAAATTCACAGTGAAAAAAATATAGCAATGATTTAACAATAAGAGATTATAAATCATTTTTAGAAACAGAAGATGCAATCACCAGCAAAAAACATCGGTGTGGACAATAAATTCAAGAATAAGAGTTTATATATAATTTTTTTAGAAACAGAAGATACAATTGCTAAACAGTAAATAAACAATAGTATGAATTATAAAGCGAAACGTTATAGCATAACAATCTTTTCATATCATATTATTATAGCTATTGCATAAGCTTTCCTAATTAAACAAAATATTTACAGTTGTCAACAATTTTGCAGATTTATGTGTCTTCAATTTCAAGACAACTTTTTGGTTTTTCAAGACAACTAGTTGAATTCGCAAGATCTCTATTTTAAACAAGAGTATTCTATTTAAGGCCTTGCACTATTGGTAATACAGGAAGGTATCTAAAAGCTAAGAAAGGTGATCAAACTACCAAATGTCTTCTAAAAATTAACATAGAAAAGAAAACTAATTTCGTAATTAATAAATAGCAGTTCAAACAAAAAAGCTCTGCTTCAATAGAACTAAATTTTATTTAATTACCATAAATTGTACTCATGCTCATGGCTTTTGGGAAAATAGGCATATGCGCTTACACACGGCATCGCTCAAAAGATTGAAAAATCCATTTGAATGGTGGCAAATGTCTAGATAGAAGTGTTAGGCCCTACAAATCGACATAAACAAATACAAAAGATCAACTTTTATTAATTGGATACTATACACTCTCTTTGTATAAGAACCAGTAAAGTTGAGGTTTAGGCCTGCTTTTCTCAATTTTTTCCAAATTTTGAGGCTGAATTGTTCTTAATTTGGTCTTAAATTAGTAGCGCGTAGGCCATTTAGAAATACATAGAAAGACAATATACAAGACAATATTGGATATCTTGACTGATTGAGAGCCAAATGTTACAACCAAGATGGTCTCTCTTACATATTAATGATTTTATTGAAAAAATTTACAAACAAGTATAAATAGACAATGTTAGTAAAGTCCTAGTTTCGCTAGGAGCAACTAATTTGCAAAAATGGAAGACAAAAAGTCTCAAGGCTGTCAGTTCTCCTCAAGTTAAGGAGGAAAAGAAAATTTCGTGTCTATTTGTGAGTGGAAAGCTTCTGCATCGTTTCCCAAAAATAAATTTTACGACAAGGCTTCAGGCTCAACCTTGATTTTAATTTGTCATAATTTTCCACCAATTTTCAGGCTCGTGTTCTTATAAAAAAGAGTGTATATTCCATATCTTATCATAGAGTCAACCATGAAAATAACATATAAGTTAAACTCTGCTAAACTGTGGGAATTCAAGTAGGAATTTACGAGGGGGCATCATCGGGGAATTTCTGCGAGAATTTTCGCAAAGTTTAGCATGAATACAACATTGTTGTCTAAAAATAAATACATAGCTATGCATACGTGACATGGCATTTTTGCATATTTTATATATAAATGCATATTTAAAGCTTAAAGCATAAATTCATGTGTAGTGTCACTGGGTAAAACTAAAATGAGACAAGGTCCCCCGTTCAACCGACACCGGACTTATTTAATATTGGCTTACTTGCTTCCCCAGTAACCATTCCGTTCAAACAGCTTCAACAATCAAACCTCCGCTCTGAAGATGAGCTACTATGGGATTGCTAAACGCATCGGATTCGTTTCGTACTCTTGTGAATATAGACGAATCCCATGCGTCTCTCTTATGAATTCAGCATTGTGTGAACAGGGCAATACATGTTTTTTTTATAAGAACCAAACTTTCTGCTTTCAGCCTGAAGGTGTCTTAATATTTTGTCAAATCCCTAGCCCAGATTTTTCTTAAATGTTTCTTAAAGTTCTTGAATTTCCAAAGCAACAAAAGCGCAGACTAGGCACTGCTAAAACTTTCAAGTCAATATTTGAAGCTCAACCTACCATACTTCTTAAATGTTTCTTACATGCTTCTTAATTTTTGCCCGAATTCAGCTTCGTGTTTCCCATATACATATTTCTTATAAAAAGAACGTATAGTGTACACAGGTGGTGCAAAGAAAGAAATGTGTGTGTGGGGGGGAGGGGGTCAAATAACGTCAAAGCGCCGAAAGTCAGCAAAATGAAACAGTCTTAGCGGACACAGCCTTCAAATTGGCTTTAAAAGTGCAGGCAGTGCATTAAAATATTAAGTGATTCAGGAACCGACGAGGGATATCAGGGAAATTTTGGGACTCCAGCCCCCATGCTTCGCCCGTAGCGCCATCTTTGTTAGTGTATCATGCAGGCAATTGAAATATTTCTGTATTGCAATCTTGTCTTGTACAGAGTCCAGAAAAAGAAACGGCTCCACGGCTGTGAGCCGGAGGGACGTTTCTTAAATTTATACCAGTTTTAAGGGAGGCCTAGTAATTTTATAAAAAACGGGGCTTGAGGAAAATTCCGATGCATGCAGATGAGGAGCTTTGACGTGGAAAATGGTGGGACAACATTGGAGGCTTCATTTGAATCTTTTATAGTGAGGAAGGTTATACGTAAAGAAAAGGCCGCAGGAGGATGGTTTGACTTTTTCTGGACTCTGGTTTTGCAGATCCTGATTCATCTGATTCATGTTAGTCGTGACTTCGTGACAAAAACATGACGTGAAAGAACCCTGCATATACCAACGTTCCGGAATTATG
>OLMO02000001.1:21226020-21239438 GCA_900291935.2 Cassiopea xamachana | reverse complement strand
ATATATATATATATATATATATATATATATATATATATATATATATATATATATTCATATTTATATATATTCATATATATAAATATATATTATATATAAATATACACACACATGTTTATTTATTTATTCATATGCATGGATATTTGATGTGCTTTTATACATTGCACCAAAATTTTAAGCTACCTCATCATCTGTAGGCTCTCTCATAAATTTACTTGTCTTTCTCTCTCTCCATTCCTGTTTTATTGACTGAAGCAGTAGCGAGCAGTTTCTAATAAAATCCTTAAATAAAAATAGAAGTAAATTGATAAGCGGTGAAGTAGAAATCGTCAACAAGAAGCAAAAACTGTGATGGCTCATTACATATGCAGCAATGGGAATAAAACGATTGAATTACAAGCAAATTTAAATCTCATATAACTTTGCTGGTCGACCGCATGATATACCAAAAGGGCATACATCGGCATATTACTGAATAAGTGCCAGCTTCACATTTCCATATGGAGTCGCACGTGCCAAATTTGAACTTCTTTGTCCCAACTGCAACACTAGTGACTGTCACTATTTGCTATCGTGACTCTGTTTTATCTTGTTTTATCCTCAATCAGACATTGGACCTACTTCAGCTGCAAGGAACTTAATCGTTCATCACACTTGTATTTCTGATACACTGATAATGGATCAGACAAACAAACACATGTGCAACTCTAAATAATTCAGAAAAATCACTCATGCAGAAACAGGCACAAGTGAAAATTGGTAAATTGCTTCACTTGTACCAGTTTCTTTAGGATATGGGCTGCTGATACATGCAGGGGCGACCGCACAAGAAAAGAGCACAAGGGGTAAAATTAAATCTAGAGCACCAAAGATACAATTTTATTGCAAGAAGATTTATGAATCTTTGCAGTGATAATGAAGTACTTCACTCAAAAGGGCAGACCTCACCCTCTGCGCTATTCTGTGCTTTTGTAGAGGACAGGGTGATAGCACCAGTTGCCACGGTAAGGAAGTCTTCTGTGGATACATATCAATTTGAATATAACTCGATAATAAGTTACACGCTTGCTAAGTACCCTAACAGAACATTACAACTGTAAACCAAATCTAATAGAAAGTGGAATGAAATCAATACAAATTAGACGTCGCAACTGAGCCACTAAAAATAGCGGAAACTGCGCTATAATAGTGCTTCATTGGTGCATGTAAGAAAGGCTAATATGACATAATTTTGCGGTGAAGTTGCAAATCCCATCTTTGTCTTTTGCTATGACTTTGAAGTTCCGTGAATCAATCATCAGCAGCTTCTTCGTACAATTTTTCAAGTATTGGGGTTATCATTTAAATTGTACCTGCTGTAAGTTCTGTTTCAAAGACTAGTGAGATTGCTCCCTTATTTCTGTACTGAACATGGAATGTGTTCCCAAATTACCATTCTCCGAGTATCTAGGGACCCTAAATCTGAAAATTTTCTTCGGGCCCAACCACGATCGGGCCTTGAGTAAAAGCTGTGTACTGTACGAAAGAATGCTTAGGCCATGGAATTTTTGAGGCAACTATCCTTTCATCAATGCTATTCATGTTCTCCCAATATTAAAATCATAATCTACTGTTTATTTGAGTTGTTCTTAAACATATCCCAAGGCCTTAAAATATTTTACTATTGCATCCAGAGCATGCATAGCCTATTAATCAATTGAAACATAAATTTCTTCTGCTATACCCCCCACTCAAAAGCACTTCAGCACACCACTGATGTGCAGTTCTACATTTCTCTTAAAAATACCCTGAGAAAGTCAAACATGAAATTGTCCATAAATTGCTTCAAACAGGAACCAAGGTTGGATTAGGGAATTTGTACGACAGCCGAGAGACTATTTTGGGCTTTGGATGTAAAATTAACCAATACCGGAAGGATAAAATTTAGCTACGTAAGAAAGAGCTATTGACGCTAAAGAATTGCCCCTTATGCTACAAATGCCCATTTGTTACAAGAAACTTAATTTATTGTAGCCTCTGGTACATATACAAGTAAATAATGCTAACTTTACATGGTTCAGCTGAAAATGGAAAGTGACAACAGAACTGTGTACATAACTGTATACTATATACTAAAATTTCCACACAAATAAATCAATAGTGTTGGGATGAACTTAGCTATCTCCTCAAAGATTTGGCAAAGGGCAGTACCAGTTATTGCAGATTGGGGACCAACCCCTATCATGACTATGCCCTTTGACTGCCACACCCATTTCACTGCAAGGAAGTGAGTACCTTACTATTTCAGTACAATCGTAAGCAACAACAGATGTGATGAAAGCGCAATAAAGAGTATTGGTACGAAGTAATTAATAGCTACATTATGCTTGAGGTACACCCTAAAAAGTTTCTTATCAAATTTGTACAAATTAGAAAATCAATCCTGAAGAAAACTGGGGGTGACAAGCCCTTGCAATCCCTCAAGTGGTGCTGTCACTCCAGTATCAGAGTCACTGGAGACTAGAATATCTTTAGTCTGTGAGAAAGAAGAGTTCATGTAGTTGTGAGTAGAAAAAATTTGAGGACTTTTTAAGAAGTCTTTAAGTACTAAAAAGAAGATTTTTAAGAAGTATTTTTTGTGCGCTTCCATGAAAAACTCATTTCATTTCCTAAATAAATCCTCCACTAAAATCCTCTCACCCAAGAGTTGATTAGAAATAGTATCTAATACTAAAAGCAGGGCTTGTGGTCTGGTAAGGGGATAAGATTTAAGAACTTTTAAGGAGTATTTAAAGGTGATTTTTAAGGAGTAGTATTTGTGCCTTTCCTCAACAAAAAACAAATTATTTCCTAAAAAAATCTGCCACTGAAAATCACCTCTCCCAAGAATTGAGTATGAGTAAGGAGTTTTTTAAGGAGTTTTCTTCTAAAATGCCCAGATTTCAGAAGTTTAAGGAGTAGCATGAACCCTGGAAAACTTCTAAAGTATTAATTGATGTACACATACAATATTTTACACTTATACTTTGCTGAGTTTCATTGGCTAAATTAGTAGTTTACTTTGCTGTGATTGGTTATCCAAGAAACATTCCATATTTGCAACCATGGATATAACTTCACTATTTCTGGGGGGGTGTCAGAGGTTTTGCCTTGCACATTTGAGATCTATAATCATCGGGTTGGCCAGAGTGTTTTATGTGACTTCTTTTTAGGAATAGTAGTTGATTAAATGGTCCTGACTCCAGTACGTTGCCCCACAAAAATACATTGTTCGGCTGTGCTTGCCCTGTGAAATGTCAAATTTTCAAGGTTGGGGGAGTGATGCACACCTCAAACCCCCTTAAGCTTTATCCCTTTTTGTAAACTATATAAAACCAGTTATAAGTAGAGTAGAGTAGAATCAAATCAAGAGTAAAGATGTGTTAGTAATTAGCTCAAATGAATATACAGTAAAAGTAGATGGTGTCTTTCTTCATGCTTTCTCCAAATCAGCAAGAAGAAGAATTTATAAATTTCCAACATAACTATGTGGACTAACAGTACTTCTCAATTATTTTTTGCAAAGCCCTACCAAGGAAAGAGAAAATATTTTGTGCCCCCCACTTGCCTCAGTGACTATAAATAAGATTGGAATTGAGAATACCAATTCATTACTTAAGAACCTATCCAAGCTGCCCAGGAAAAACCTAGGTTCTTTTATATGGGTTTTTACTGTAGCTATTTCTTGCTTTTAGCTACATTTAGCTATCTTACAAAATTTGTAAATACAAGACCTGGTTACTACTAGACATCAAATGATGCTTACTTGCTCCACATTAACTTCTAGAAAAGATCCGGCTGTCTTCTCCCCATCAATTTATGAAAATTTAGATCTCAGAAAAACCCGGAGAGTGACACAAGTTTTTGTACCTTCATATATGATCTCTCTCCTAACCTCAGCCTTTTCCTTGCATTCTTTTTCAACCATTTCAACTCTGCAAAGGAAAGATTAAAATCAATGATTAAATGCAAAACTGTATGCTACTCAGTGTTTAAAATTCCATTCAATGAAAAGCTATTTAAGGCAAGGTATTACATTTTGCCAATGATATGGCATTCAGCAAGTGCTGCTATGATTTCAATAAAAAGCTGAGAGAATTGCCAATTCACTGATAATTTAATTGTAAAGCACTAGAAACAATGAATGATAACATAAGGAAAGGTTCAAAACAGAAGAATGTAATGTTGTCCTATTCAAAGTGCTATGTTAACAATTTTGATGAATTTACTTAGCAATATCTTATCAAAAATGCTGCTCATATGAAGTGTACAAAAATGAACTAGAAACTACAAAATGTGGAATTCTATGGCTAGAGTGGGGCTTTCTTTCTTCTTCTTCCATACCAAAGATAAATATAAAGCAGGTATCAAAAGAGTTAGAGAGCCTTGGGAATTCAAGAGTAACCTAACAGGTACAAAGATAGGAAAAGAGCTATTAGATTGAGTAAAACCTAATGCATTTCACAAAGCATAAAAGGGTATGAGCATACTGATTTAAAGCTACATAAAATAGTGAAGAGTAACAGACAGATACTCACTAGCTTTTGTTTTCTTGAACAACTTCTTTGCCTCCTTTTTTGCTTTTTTAAGTTTCTTCTTCTGTTTCTTCCTTTCCTTTTTTAACTTCTTTTTTTTCTTTCTCTCTTCCTTTTTACCTATCAATTTAGTCTCACTAACTTCAATGCAATAGGGTAAGATTCTGACTAAAATGTCAATATTCTATCCAAATCATAATCACTGTTTTCAAAGTGATGCCTTAAACAAGTCCCACTATAACAACAATGGCAGATACCCAGACATCCAAGTAGAATTAGGAAGTTTGAAGATAGAGAACAGCTAAAAATTGCATGATCACTAATATCTTGTTATTTATATGCTACATAGCATATTAGCATAAAGCTTTCAACTGGAGCATGACAAGAGTAATGTGTAAGTCCTCCCTTAAAATAAGCCCCCCAACTTAAATTAGCCCTAATTTGAACTCTAAAAAGTAAATAATAATAGTTATATATTACTTCTAATAAAGCTATACCAATTAGCAAGAGGTCAACTTGTCTCTCCCTTATAAAAGAGCCGCATCATTACTAGTTTTAGCAAACAGATATGGAAAGGTGTGAGCAATAGTATCAATCAATCAATCAATCAATCAATCAATCAATCAATCAATCAATCAATCAATCAATCAATCCATCAATCAATCAATCAAGCAATCAATCAAGCAATCAATCCATCAATCAATCAATCAAGCAATCAATCAATCAAGCAATCCATCTATCCATAAATCAATCAATCAAGCAATCAATCCATCCATCAATCAATCAATCAAGCAATCAATCCACCCATAAATCAATCAATCAAGCAATCAATCCATCCATAAATCAATCAATCCATCAATCAATCAATCAATCAATCAAGCAATCAATCAATCAATCAAGCAGCATGGCAATTACTTGTTTTTAGAAATAGTTGAAATAAAGTCATTCATACCTTTGATTTTCAGCCTTGGCTTTTTTCCTAACAATCTCAATGTTGCATTCTTCACATGTGTCATAAATGCACTGGTTGATGGAACTGTTGTAGGAGCATTAGTTGTAGTAACTTTGATTGTTGTAGTATTGGAGGTTGTGGATTGGGTAGTGGTAGTTTTGGCAGTTGTCAATCGCGTTGTAGTAGTTTTTGTGGTGGTTGACAGTGTGGTTTGGAGGTGCACACCTTCCAGCATATTACCTGTAACTATACACAACACATGGTCAAGACACAGTTCTTAAAAACCCACAAAGTAAAACAATCCAGAAATATTTATTTTGCACATCAAATTCAAAGCTAATGTGATCAAAGAGCTTCTATCAGAAACCAACCAATTCCAAGAAAGTGCTATATGGTACAAGTGAGATGTTTTTGAAACCTCACGATTATAATAATAATAACAAATATTTTAAGCGGGTAGCCTGCATTAATCGAGAAAAAGTTCCATTTTTTACAGCAGGACCCACTATGAATAAAAATTGAGGGTTTCTGAAAATACTTGAAGCACAATAAAGTAGAAAAATAAAAGAGCATTGAAAAACAACGATTTAAATAACGAATTAGAGCTGTAAAAACTTTATACTTGTAGGAGCCTCCCACCCATTCATAATCGTAACATAAAAATGTTTTGACAGGATAACCTATCAGTATTTACATAATGTTATCAACAGGGTCCTGCTTCCTTTATAGGTTGTATCAACAATATCAATACATAACTTAAAAGAACTTACAGAATAGAAGAGCATATATGAAGTCAGTAATACACTTACCTAAAAATCCAAATAAGAAGGACACTGTGTAAAGCCAAAGCAAGAGGCTGGCTTTAGTTCCACCTTGGAATGTCATATCTCCAACAAAATAAGTGCTTCTCGAGACTTCGATATTTGGCGTTGAGAGGGCCTAAATCAACCCGACACACAGTACGTCACTAGGCTTTCAACTTGAAAATGATCTCATAGTGAAAATTAAATGCAAAAACGGTGCAATATTCAATACATCAATTGTTAAACTAAACGTGAGTCATCTATCTTTGAATCACCTGCTACTGCGGACACCTTGTTTTGAATTTACCTCCTTAAAAACCACACTCCTGTGTATAGCTGTCCCAGCCCTTCCCGTTCTTACGTCACAATAGCTCCGGTACAACAATGGCTTATTCACCCAAATTACAAATGTCGCCAAGACAACTCAGTTCAGTTAAGTTCAGTTCATTTAATTTTAAAATTCCACATCATACAATTACAAGCAAAATTAATAAAGAAAATACAGAATACTCATAAAAAATTACAACATACAGAAACTAACAAGCATAAAGAATTATTGTATAAGGGAATTTCGTAAAGGAGGAGCTCTCTCAGTAGCTAAACTAATCGAGGAGAGAGCACCCCCTGATGGTAAAAGCCTATATAATCATTTCAATTCATGTCAATATAACAGGAGTTTGGTTGAAAAATCTCAAGCAGATTAATTCCAAACAGATTTTAATTTGCTTGATAATTAATAGAAAACAAATGAGATTTCAGTTTAGAGCGAAAATTTGCACTTGAGGGGGCTTGTTTGATGAAAGTGGGGATATCATTCCAGGATTTTGTACCTGCATATCTAATAGATCTTAAACCATATAGCAAGGTATTTTCTCGAGTCATAAAAATATCACCTTTGGAAGCCTGCCGTGTATTATATTGATGAACAGAAGTCAAAGTTTCAAAGAAATTGTGAAAACAGATAGGAGAAATCTTGTTGACCGATTCATAAACAAAAGTAAGTAGTTTTAAATAAAATAAATCATACAATTTGAGAATCTTTAAATCAGAGAAGATTGGAGTTGATTCTGAGGTAAAAGACTTAAATGCAATAGCTCTAACAACTTTCTTTTGTAGAAGATATATTGGTTTAGTATGCACTTCATAAGTAAGGCCCCAGACAACAATTCCATATTGAAGAAATGAATGAAATAATGAATTATACAAAGGTATTAAAACATTAGTTGATAAAAGATGTCTTATTTTAAAAATATACCACAAGTTCTTGAAAGCTTCTTAGAAAGTTCACATAAATGGTAATTCCAGCTGAGATGCTCATCCAAGAGAAGGCCAAGAAATTTGACATATTTAGCCTGCCTGACGTGTTGTTTTCCAATCTTTATACTGGGACTTTCAATCAGGGAATTTTGCATAGAATGAAAAATAACAAAATTTGTTTTTTCAATATTCAGAGCAAGTTTATTAGCATCAAGCCATTTTTTGACCTGTTTAAGTTCCTTATTGACAACTTTTCGTAGATCGTCTAGATTATCAGATTCAAAATAAATATTTGTATCATCAGCAAAAAGATAGAAAGAAAGTTTAGAAGATGACTTAGGAAGGTCATTTATATAAATTAGAAACAAAAGTGGACCCAGAACAGATCCCTGTGGCACACCACACTTAACATTCAGATTAGTGGATTTGCAACCATTTACTGAACCATACTGACTTCTGTTACTAAGGTATGAGCTAAACCACGCCAAAGCTGTGCCTCGAATGCCATAGTGTTCTAGTTTGTCTAGCAGGATTTTATGATTGACTGTATCAAAGGCTTTCTGAAGGTCAAGAAAGATTCCACATCCAAATTTTTTGTTATCCAAACTGTTTTTGATAGATTCAGTTAAACTAATTAATGCATGATTTACAGAATGATTAGCACGAAAACCAAACTGGAGATCATACAAAATTTTGTGTTCTTCCAAAAAATCATATAACCGCTGATACATCAATTTCTCTGCAATTTTACTGAAGACAGACAAAAGAGATATTGATCGATAACTTGAAGCAGTTAAAGGACAACCTTTTTTGAATAGAGGAATAACTTTCGCTTGCTGCATTTTAACAGGGAAGTTACCTGACTGAAAAGACTCATTAATGATATCAGACAAGGGAGAAGATATGTATAGAGAAAGAACTTTTAATAATTTAATGGGTATGCTATTCGGGCCAGTTGACTTGCAAGTTTTTAAGAGATTTGTTATGTCTGAAATTTCATATAGGGCTGTAGGAAAAATGAAAAATGTATTTGGATTATTCTTATCAAGATAACTAAGGGGAGATTTTGGATACCTGGGTATACTTTTTGTGACACCATCAGCAACATTGACAAAATAATTATTAAAGGTATTAGCCATAGTTCCAGATCCAACTTGACACTATATTGTAGATTGAAAAGAGGGCTGGGGGACTTCAGCGCCACTTTTTGCCAGCCAGTGGCATCGAAAGATAAATATTCGAAAGATAAAACTTTTATTGGCTTACCAGCCTCCACTATTTATCCAGCTCCTTACTTTCTATTTGGTGCCGAGCCTGGTGTTTTAAAAAATGTCCGCAATCAATGATNCAATGATCCTAATAAACAGGGGGATTGGAAAATTCCTCAAGATGAAATAAGCGGGGTGTCGGAAGTTTGGGCTAACTGTGCAACAACCAGCACACATTACAAAAATCCCAGAGTCAGATCACTGCAAGGAAATGCTTTTTGGAATCTTACCACACATTAGGGTAACTCAACACAAGCATCAACTTTTTGCATGTTTCTCCCAGACCCGTAGCCATGGGATGGCATGAGGTGGCAATTACAATCCCTGGACAACAGGATGCCAGCTTTTTGCCACCCCTGGGAAATTATTTGCAATATCTTATTGTTGCTTTATATATGTAGATAAGGTGAGATATGAAATTTGGTTCAACTCAACCTTGGTCTTCACGGGCGCCGACTGCGTGGGGGTTTGGAGGCTCGAGCCACCCCTGGGAAATGCTACGGGGGCTGAGCCCCTGAAAAGTGTGAGAAAGAACGCTTCTTGACTGTCCAAATCACAGAAGGCCAAGAACTGACGTGATAAGGATACTAGATTGACTCTTCTATTTATAGGCGGACTTGTTGGGGAGGGCGAAGTGTGCAACACGCCTCAAGAATTTTGTTCCATTAGGGAAATTCGACAACATTTCGCACCATTCGGTAATTGAAACAGACATGGAAATGTAAGATAGTGTTTAATGAACCGAACCATCCAAGTTTAAAAAAGATACCGATTCGGACATGTTCTACTTCTCTGACTAGAGATTAAAGATAAACATAATGTTTGTCCTACTTTCCAAAGGACGTTTCCAACATTCTAGAGGGAGGCAACTCAAAAACCTTTTCGCTTGCATCTTCAAAACTTGCGTCTTCTGAAAAATAGTGCTTTTATTTTATAGCATATGAAATTTGCAATTGTGCATGCATTTTAAGCAAAATTTGTTTTTGCCCACGAGGAAACAGTTTTCATGCTTTGTGCTGTTACACGGCATACTGTTAGCCAGCCCTAACTACCACAGGGCGAACTTCAAGATGTCAACCGTCTACACCCCCCACCATATACTCATATCTTAAGTCCGTTCCTGCTTCTGTTATAAATCTATGTATTTGGTCTGTTTGTTGGGATAGCTTTTTCTTTTGCTATCTACAGTAAAATATGCTATACTACATATCGTCACAAAGCAGGGATAGTGCTAACGGGGGGCTTGGGAGGCTGTAGCCCCCCAAGAATTTTATTAGTTCCCCGTCGGCACCTAAATTTCCATGCACCGTCGGCACCTTATAAATTCCGTGACCTTTTTATTTTTTCAGTCTTTTTAGAAAATATGATATGATAATATGTGTTACAAGCGTGTTACGAAAACAAAATCGCTTGGTATAGTAGTTGATGAGAATCTATCGTGGTATGAGCAATACAACACTTTAAAAGGTAAAATCTATGGAGGACTTTCGTCATTAAAAAAGTTAAAAAATATTATTCCCCAAACAAAACTGTGTAGTGTCTACTATGCCATCGTCGAAAGCCATTTACGCTATGCCAATGAAAGTTGGGGTAGCCTTCCAAGAACTAAACATGATGCTCTGCAACGCCTGCAAGACTTGGCCCAGACAATAATCGAAAACGCCAGATTGAAATACAACTGGTCATGTGACTGGCTGAGCATTGAAAATATAATTTGATTTGATCGATCAGTCATGGCATACAAAATAATTAACAAATTAAGTTCGAAAAATCTTTGGGGTAAATGTCAACAAAGGTCTTCGCAATCAAATTATGCAACAAGGCATTGTAAAGATCTACAAATTCCCAGGCTTAACACTGAACAAGCGAAAAAGAGCTATCAATACTCTACTGTAAAAATTTGGAATACAATTCCAACGGATATTAGGGAGCTCCCAACTGCTAGTCATTTCTAAAAGAAATTAAAGGAGTTCCTAAAGAGCTGATTAAAAATATGCTTGGCCACTTAGAAACATGACCCCCCTGGAAGAACAGCGTCCTAGGATATAAATTTAGTTCCCTACTCTTTTTTTCAATGTATTTAGACTATTGCAAATATTATCTACTTGGAATTTTGTGTATTATGATGTAAAATAAAAAAGCTGAAGGGTAGAATCGTGTATAAATAATATATTATCATATCATAACATATCATATATCATATCATATCATATCATATCAAATTGAAAATTGAAGATTTAATAAGCGGGGGCCATAATAACAGCGGGGAGGAGTTGTAACTTCTTTGAAAAAAATAAGCGGGGCAACGCTTGTTGGGGACTAAAAAGTAGGCTCCTTTGTGGTGTTTTTGCTACCAGGCTGATGGCAAAACACAACAGAGCTCACCCACCATATCATTTTTGCCTTCGTTTCTCTCGAGGAACCTGAAAGAGGTATATCAGCAAGCACAGTCATTTAGGATTCTCTCTATATAGAAGTCCTGAAACTGCTCTAGGGAACTTTTCTTTGAAAATAAAGTTATGGATCTTTTATTCCAGGAAAGTCAATATACCTAGAAATGAGCGTGCCCTGTTGCTTATGACGTCACTACATTGCAAAAGGCAGAAGCCCACGACTGTCACATGACCAAGCAAGATTCAGATAGTATGGGGCCCTAAAATTGTGCAGATTCATCACAAAGACAAAAACGCGAATCACAATGTCTCGAGTAATGGATGTGAGTATATGAGCCTGCTTTTAATGTTTTCCTACGTTGGCATTTTAGCACGAGCTACAGCTTTGAACTTTGAAGCCTTGGTCAAGCGGCCTAAGATGGTCGCATGCATTTGTCTTCCAGAATTTGGACCAGATAGGAAAGAGCGAGGTCACACGACTTTTTAGCAATTGTTTGTAGTTAATCGTCCATGAGATAGCGCTTAGACTGTGCAAGATGTTTCGGGTAGGTTGTAGCACATTAAAAGCAAAGGGGGCAGTCAAGTCAGGTTGGACCCACTCGAGAATGCCTGCAATCCAAGCTTGAAGCCGAACTGGAGCCAAAGATTTATCGTTAAGGACGGGCCCTTTGAGTTCAAGCACAAATAATCACGTATCAATAACAGTGCTCATCTAATTGCTGCTTTACGTGGGCCTTTGTGTTTTTCCCGCCTACCTCCTTCTCATTAGTTCTGTACAGAATGATAAAGAACAAGTGTATCTGTTAGCATATAAAGTCATGCATTTTCACTGTTGACAACTTGGCAATATGTTTGTATTTTGCTGTTTTAGAGTACTTTACTGTGTCCATGTCCCCTGCTTTTCACAATTTTATATTTAGAGTTACCCTTTTCAGCTTACATTGTTACCCTTTTTGCATATTAGGGTGCCCCTGAATGCATGTGCCCCCATTTCTGAATGCTCCTTATGTCCCTGTCTTTGTCTCTCCATTGAACTGCAGAGTATGCCATATTTCACTGAGATCTCAGGTGTGCACAAGGAAAATTTATGTTGTACAAGTGTGTACTTAATATTTGAGCACATCCAGTGTTCGCCTTGAGAATAGAAAACAGGATTCTACATTTTATTGTACATTGATCTTTCCATAGGCTGAATTGCATTTGATTCATATGCAAAAGTTAAACCCTTCATTGTAAGTTGTTGATTTCCTGTATCAATACACAAAGACATGAATTCCAAGCAAGCTGTTGCAAGATATGTATCCTGCCTCACCCAATGTATGCTCAAAAACACCTATTATCAAGTTGCACACATGACTTTGTAGTCAGACCTTGCTACTTCTGTAGTTCCAGAGCTTCTGCTTCATGTTGTCTTTAGCTGCTTTATTTAATTGAACTGATTTTGCTTAATTGGCATATCTTATTTTCGTTTGGCAGATATTGCTGTGCAGATGGCTAAGGCCCCATCACTATATATTGTTGATGATCTTTTGCCTCCTAACTGCATTTATCACTGCGTAAGATTATATTTTCTATTTTTGATCTGTAAATTTGTTAGCACTGATCACATTTAACACTTGTTTGGAAGGTTCCTCTCATTGCACTCAAATCCCACAAACTCTTTAGCAATATGGTAAAGAAAGCATCTATTTCCTAGAGTAGGGTGGATATATCTTGCTGGTTTGTTTGGGTACTGCAGCTATGTTCTTCAAATCAGGGGTGACCCCAGGATTTCTCTTAAACAAGAACTTACTTTTCTTTCAAGGGTCTATAACATATGAATCCAATTAGTGGAGTGCTAGAAATTCTGCTACTACTCCAAGAAAGGGGTGCATAGACTTTTACTGTGGACTAGAATGTTACAACAGATGATCTAAACCCCCTAACCCTTTCCTGGTGCCAACCCTTTGCCACATTCATAATTAAATCATATTACCAACCATGACGATTATTATTTTGCCCATTATCCATTTTCAGTGATTGCCATAAAAAATCATGATTTGATAGAGGCGTCATTGCTCATTTTGATGAAAACTTTGCTTGAGAACTGTAGTTACTTCCCAATTTTTCTATTCAATTTGAGAGTACCATTACTCCTAGTATATGTAGACCATTCCTGCTTCCTGTTTCCTTCTTCTAATGCTCTCATTGTT
>OLMO02000001.1:21209123-21224450 GCA_900291935.2 Cassiopea xamachana | reverse complement strand
TTTGGAAGCAATGACTTTTCTAGTTTAGAAAGAGGTTGTGATATATTTGAAGTACTAACTCATGTCATCATTTCTTTGTCATTCAGATGAAATTGCCTTTAACTCCTATATTTTTAGGATTTAATGTTTTTGCAATAAGTGAATGTGGCAAAATGTTTATCCGTTAAATTATTGTATTTCTTGTATTTTACAGGTATGGAATTTCAGTATCATCAGACCATGTTAATGCACTGTTCCCTTACATCAGGTAAGACTTGTAACCATTGAAAGTAATTAGCAGTGGCATGTGTTTTAGTAATCTTCATTTGTAGTAATTTTAATGAGCTTTATATGTAGTGGCTATTTTTTACATTTTATTATGAAGCAGTAGTGGTTTTATGAGCTGTGGGGCCCTGTTTGAAAAATTTTTGCTTAGGATTCTTCAAGTTCTTTTTTGTTGAAATGGGTATGCCTCAACTGTATTTTTTAAAATGGCTCTCTTATGAAACACTGTATCTGCAAAAACCAACTCAAGAAGCGTTTTCCAACTGTCTGAAAACCTCTACTTTGAAAATACTATAGTAGACTTTAGATATGGAAGGATGTCTAATAGATCAATAACATATTTAATAGCCATCCTTGCTCTCCTACCCCAATAGTGATCACCAACAATAAAGCAGCTTACTGACCAGGTAAATTTAACCTTATACCTCTAGACAATCTTTCCCCTTGTTTTCATAAGTGAACTGTACATTTCATCTTCTTTCACTCAGCTTGGTCTTTCTATTTCATCTAATCTAACTTGGAAACCCTACACCCATTCCACTGCTAAGCATGCATCTCAGAAACTTGGCTTTCTTTCTAGAGCCTGTGGCTATTTCTCACCCCCTTAGCTGTTAACTATATACAAATCTCAGATTCAACCTTCTCTTGAGTACTGCATCCATATCTGGTTGGTGCTCCTAAGTCTTATCTCCATCTTCTCAATGAAGTCCAATCTAAAGCAATCTGTCTCATCAACAATCCACACCTCACCAATTCCCTCCATTCTCTCTCCCATCGTCGTCTGGTTGCAGATCTTTCCATTTTCTACTTATAATTTCATGGACATTGCTCTCTGGAGATCAAGAATATCATTCCTGGTTCAGTGAGGCGTGTTCCAACAACCAGAAGCTCTACCCAATATCACCCTTTCCAATTTACACTACCTAATCTGCAAACTCTAGCTCACAAGTCATCTTTCATTGCAAGAACTTCTCAACTATGGAACACACTGCCTTCCCCTGCTTTCCCTGAAACCTACAACTTATCATCCTTCAAATCTAAAATAAAAAAACTTGATCTTATTTCTCTATCCACTTAACCGTTCTTTCTTTTTTAGTCTTTCCTTTGCCAGGGCATTGTTCTAGGTCCTATGGTCTTTCCCAATCATTACATTACATACTAAAAAAGAATAAAAGAGTTCTCCTGACGTTCTTGTATGTGTGGTTTTAATAGGAAACTGAAAGGCACATCATTTTCGTTGCAGCAGAATTTGCAGAAAGTGTATTATGAGCAAAAACTTCAAAGCTTAGAAGATTGTACATTGGTCATTTATATATGCATCCCTCCAACTGTTGTACATGCATTAAGCACCCTTCAACTTATCAAAAATTACCTGGTTTTGATGGTAGGCTGTGCCAATTTTACTTGAATTTTCCCAAGTTTCAAAAGTTGGTGGTTGCTACATCCCCAGGTCATTACGTCTTTGCACTCGTAAATAAAAGGCATGGGGTGTGTTCAAATGTTTCCTATGATATCTTTTCACTTTTATCTTGGGTGCGGGGCCCCTTTAGAGTTACTAAAAGCTGAGGCCATGGCCTTCTGGCCCCCCTTAAAACCACCACTGCTCTGAAGTGTAGCATGAAAAATGCTAAGTTTTTTTATGCAACTTTTACCATTGCCTATGATATGTCTTAAACCTTTTGAACCCTGGTTTGCTCTAAGTTAGAACATTGATGCCTTTTAATTTTTCAAAAAATGCTTCAAAGTGTTATATCTTCTTGATAATTTTACTTGTTGAAGACATAATTTATTGTAAAGTACCAAAATAAATTAACATTCATTTGTTTGTTTGCTGTAAGGGCTTGAAAATAGTATTGTTATTATTGCAACCATTCATGCTATCTGCTCCTTTACCTTATGCCAGTGCTCCGCAACCTTTTTCAAATCACAGCACACTTGTAGAGTTTGCTACATTTGACGGCACACCCCAACAAAAAATGTAACTGCAGGCATAATAAGTGCAAAAATATGTGATTTGTGCTCGTACTTCAATGAAATATTCCTGGTTTTTGATTAGTATACATTAATTCTTTAGATATTTTTTATCAGTAATAAGCATGAAGACCTTTATTTGTACATATTAGTTGTGCAAAACTGGAGCAAAATATTCAAATTAGCAAAGGACGACAAGTATTTGTAAAAACAAGAAGAAAGTTAAAGTTGCTTTGTTGCATGTGACATTGTCTTGCTGCACATCGGTTGTGGAGCACTGCATTATTCCAAGGTTTTCACTGATGCATGCTCCATGTTCATGGCTTCTTTCATTGAAGATTGGTTAATTAAAATGGTCTAAATAACCTTAAAGCAAATCCAATACTGCTAAAATTAATGAATGGAGGGGCAATGTAAGGATTGGGGGTCTTCACATTGCAAAATTAATTAGCACCCCTGTTTATTATGAGTTTTTAGAGTACCTCAGTCCTTATTATAATTCTAGTCCGTCTTCAAACTCTGTTGGGCTGTATTCTGTTTTGGCTCATACAGCACCAGCATCTTTTGTAAGTTGAGTAATATATTTTTATTTCTAATTCCATCAATCAGTGAGGCAGGCACCACTGTTCCAGAGAGCTGTATCTTTGGTATATTTCTGAATCTTGGTGCTGTACTTGGTAAGTAACTTGTTTTTGCATATACATGCTACTTGACATTTTAAAACTTTATTACTCTCAGGCAACAGCCACCCTGAGAACTGTGTAGAAACTTCATAACTTGCTAAATATTGTCATCAGGGTTTGTATGGGTATTGGGTAATTTTGGAAAGTTGTAGACATTGATAATGCCTCTTTCAATGACCTAGAAAGTTTTGGTGAAGAGAGGTTTTGCAAAATTGCTGTGGAAAAGTTTTGGATTTTTGTTAGGTAAAATTCTAATTAGGCCTCAGAGTGCTCTGTGAAAAATGTGCCTGCAGAAAAAAGAAACTGTAGTAGATGGCCAGATGCAGATTTGGAACAGAATTACATGCAGAAACTGGGAGTGTAACATTTGATGCCTGTAATCAGTGCTTGATGGTTGTGCAGGTTATTCAGCTCTGATTCTAAGATATCCTAGAATGGATATAGCACAGTGTTACCTTGACCATCATATATAATATGGTTGTTCATTTTACTGTTTATAATGTAAAAGGCCAATCCATATGTTCCGAATGCGACACCTGAAGACTTTGATCAAGTACATCTCTCTTATTACTCCCATTTAGGTGGTGATATTGAAAATGAAAAACTTTGCTTTCAGATTCTTGTTATGAATTTATAGCCAATTAAATCTTGTTTTGGAAATGACAGGCAAAATGTGTCATTTTTCAACCTGTAGTTTTGGATTGAAAGTTTACTAAATCTACCTGATGGATTTCCTTTTTGCTCATTTTATAAGTTACTGAGTGTAGCATCAACAAAGAACCAATTTGCTTGGGCTGGAGGTTGTAATTACCAAATTTAGGCCAATTTATTTCCAAGACTGCAGTGTTCTGGATGTGAAATTATGGATGTCACAGTTTTTATTAATTCGTATTCTTTGCCTAAGATTTTTCAAATCTGCAAACTCCATTGATGCATTGGTATTCATAGTCTGCACTGAGCACCTTAAGGCCTAGATTCCATCACGTTTGCATTTGTTAGACTCCAGGAATTTTCTAGCAATGACTGTTACCTCAAATGTTTGAAAGTGAAAGAGGATTTGTTAGAGGAAAATTGAGAATGCAAAAAGTATACCAAAGTATCAGCACATTTAGGACATCAATGAAGAATTCATGGTGCCCTTCAAGCATTAGTGGAAAAATATGTTTGCTCTTTGATCTTCGATGTCAACAAAGAACGTTGTGAAATGTTCACGAGTATATGCAAGAAGAAAGGGAGGAGTCAGGATTCATCTTTGTTGGTACAGTGCTGTGAAACATTGCAAGCCAATGATGTAACTGTATTACAAGAGAGAGTCTGAAAGTCAAATCTTCAGTCTATTATTGATACTATTACTGCAAATGGACGGTCAGGGCGAGGAAAAGTAATTTTCATGTGCAGGTACCAAAGGAGGTATTTCCTTCTAGTGCAACAGGAATTCTGATGGATGCTGAATAGGAAATGTGCTGCATATGAAGCCTTGCATGGGGAAGGTGATTCAGAGTCTTCTTCTTTAAGTGTCATGCCAAAAGGTGTTAGTAAAAATGATTTCTCTTTTTGTTGCTTTTCTAAAAGGTTTTATTGTACTTTCACAGCCCGTCCACTTTGCAAGCTTGCAAGCGCTCTCCATCTCCCTCGTGCTCTCTTTCCTTAAATTTTACCGGTAACTACAACGTATTCTAGTTTATCTGCCGAAAAAAAGCAATTTGTCTTTTATCATTGATCTTTTCTGTCAATTTCACTTTTCCATTCTCTTCAGAAACAAGAAATATCTGTTTTGTTTAATATTGAGCTCTCATTTCCATGTAGCAATATTGGTGTAATGCAGATAATGAATCTAATTACTTACCTAATATACGCCCACGCTAAAGAATTTTTCAAAAATTTTCCACCCAAGAACCTTTTATTTTAAGTCCTCTACCTTTAATAAGCCAAATATTGTACAGGAAGAAGGCTAGAACTAAAAGTAACTCAATAATAGATAAAGAAGGTAATTTACTAATGGAAGTGGAGGATATACTGAAAAGATGGACGGAATACATCAAAGAATTATATGAAGATGAACAAGAAGTAATTCATCTAGAATTAGATGAACAAGGGCCAGAAATCATGAAAGAAGAAATAAGAGCAGCCGTGAATAAGATGAAGAAAGGAAAAGCAATTGGAAAGAATGGGATAGCAGTGGAAATGATGGAAGCTCTGGGAGAAAAGGGACTAGAAATTATAAAAGATATAGCAAACAAGATATATTTCGCAGGAATTTTACCAGAGCAAATGATAGAAACAGTAATGATACCAATACCAAAAGTAGCAGGAACACGTAAATGTGAACAACATAGAACGATTAGCATTATCAATCATACGGCAAAGATAATCCTAAGAGTTATCATAGAAAGAATGAGGAGTAAGATAAGACCTGAAATATCGGAAGAACAGTTTGGCTTTGTAAAGAACTCAGGTACTATCAACGCAATTTTTGTACTTAATAGGCTAATTGAAAACGCTCTCGAAATAGGAAAAGATGTATATCTATGCTTTATTGACTCTGAGAAAGCTTTTGATAAAGTAAGAAATGTAGAACTGATGAGAATCTTAAAGAACATAGGAATAGATGGGAAAGATCTTAGACTGATTGAAACATTATATAGAAAACAAAGAGTGGCAGTAAGAATTGAGGATAAGTTGACAGAATGGACAAAAATAAAGAGAGGAGTCAGGCAAGGTTGCTGTATGTCACCGGACTTTTTAAATCTATATGCAGAAGTTATAATAAGAGAAATAAAGGAAGAGGATGGAATAAAAATAGCGGGGAAAAATATTAACAATATAAGATATGCAGACGATACTGTCTTGATAGCAGACTCAGAGGAAAAGCTACAAACCTTATTGCAAAGAGTTAATAATGAAAGTGAATTAAAAGGAATAAAGATAAATATAAAGAAGACAAAAGTTATGGTAGTATCTAAGAGAGATCATAACCAAAGAATGGATATCAAACTAAGTAACAAAGATATTGAACAAGTTAAAGAATTCGCATACCTGGGAAGTAATATAAGTTTTGACGGCAGGAATGATAAAGAAATTAGAAGAAGAATAGCAATTGCCAACCAAAGCTTGGAGAAAATAAAGAAATTGATTACCAACTCAAAAATATCCATAGATATAAGAAAAAGATTCGTGAAATGCTATGTATGGTCAACGCTCTTATATGGATGTGAATTGTGGAATATAAATAAGGAATCCAGAAGAAAACTAGAGGCAATGAAAATGAGAATATGGAGAGGAATGCTAAAAGTCTCGTGGACTCAGAGAGTAACAAACGAAGAGATAATGAGAAGAGTGAAAACTAAAAGAGAACTAATGACTAGTATTTGTAAAAGACAACTAAAGTTTGTAGGACATATCGAAAGAAAGGGAGGTTTGAATCAATATGTATGACTGGAAAAATGGAGGGAAGAAGAGAAAGAGGAGGACCAAGGAAGAAATATCTGGATGCGATGAAAGAAATAGTGGAAGGAAGATGGACGGATGTGCAAATAAGAAGAAGGATGAAGAACAGAGAAGAGTGGCGTTCCTTGGTTGCCGACGTCCGGAAGGATACGGCACTACGATAGATAGACCTTTAATTTTAAAGTAACTTCCCACCCAAGACAGTATTTCGAGAGGGCACTTTGGCGTGTAAGTGTTAACTATCACTATGAAAATCATGCTGGCATTTGGTCATTTTCTAACCACATGATCACTCGAGCCCCCTGAACATTTAATAAGATTTTGGGATTCTTCCACGGCACCCACGTTTTTTCCAGCCCCCTTCTATTAGGCACCCAAGAGCGTCTGAACAACCAGTATGATATATAAGCAGTGGTGATTTCTAAAAATTTTAACAAGGGGGGCTCTACGCACAACCACGCCCATAGTTTAGGTGTGGCCCAGCTACAACCACGTCCATATTTCCAAAGATGGAAACATGATAATTTAGTTTAACACTGATATAGTATAGTCAACAAGAAGAAATGCCTCAATAACCATATAGCAGTGCACAGTTGATCATAGCACTTTGGAAGCAAGGCCAATAAACTCTGAAAAGCGAAGCCAATGCGAGAGTTTTAGGGGGGCTGAGCCCCCCTCCCAACATGAGCAGAAATTTTAACAAGGGGGCTCCGCCCCCCTGAGCCCCCCCTAGAAATCACCCCTGTATATAAGTAGGTACCATCCTCTATTTTCTTTGCAGAACAAGTTTTCTACTGACCATCGTCAATAACCACACCCATAACCACGCCCACAACTTCAGCGTTTGTCCACTGAAATGCTTCTATCCATTTTTTACCTTCCCTTAAAATTTCCAATTAAAAGCGTATATCCGGTGGACATTCAATGCGTTTGCGGAAAAGCGTTTTGCGGAAATCCATAGATAACCACACCCATAACTTCCGTTTACACCCGGTGACGCCCGTTTACCAAAAGTTTTCAGAATCAGCATGAAATTTTGCAGTAGAAGACTATATCCAGATAAAATTCCCTGTTGGGTTGCTCCCCGCGTCCTCCCAGCCTGGCTAAAATGCAGCATAGCATTAAAAAGCGACAGAATTGCTCGAATTTAAAGAAAATAGCTTTTCTGCTTTTTTAATCAAATTTATACAGCATTCTACACACTTTTTTATAAGAATACATAACTTTTTTCCGAGCCTCAATATTAATCATAGAGCAAATCAAAAAGGGTACCAGAAATAATAGATATTGTATACGTTAATCTAAAAGCGCCCATTATAGATCTAATACACAAAAATTCTAAATCTTGATAAAGCTTGAACCTTACATTATTCTTAAATTATTCTTAAATTTTTGCCATTCTGAGCCTTGGTATTCTTATAAACTTTATTCTTATAATACAAAAAGTGTGTATCGCATTTTTATTCCACGTGAATTAATTTGTATGAGGAACAAAGACCTTACTGATACTGTGCTCTAAAAGAAAAGCAAAAATGTGATGTTATTGCAGTTGCCATCGTGGTTTTGTAAAGTTCTTATGAGCAACCCGAAAAAGGCCAGATAGGTAGGAGTGTGAATCGTATGCATGAAAGATATTATGGGTCTGGTTTACCACACACACGGTGTTTTCCTTTTGACGAAGACTACAAATGGTATCATTTATTAGTCAATGATGGAAAATTGACTTAAGAAATGCCGAGTCCTTAGTTTTATCAACAAATCAAATTCGACAGTTAGTTTCATTTTTGCATCCATATCAGAAGTTCCGGATGTGACGCTGTGTTCAGAATCTAATTTTTTTACCCGTTTTTTTTATAAGAAAACCGTCATTTTGCCTAAGCCTCAATGTTTAACTTTTCCCGAAACTGAGCCTGAGATTTTCTTAACTTTTACTGAAATAATGGTTAAAATGGTTTACACTTTCGCTATTAATATTGTTTACTTGAATTTGAATTCCATCTTTTTAACATTTTGAATGCAATAACGTCGAAATATCGATTTCTGGCCAATAAAAACACTAAATTTTGGAAATTGAGCCTAGTGATTTTCCTAAGATTTCCTTAAGATTTTAACCATTTAAGCCTCATTTTCTTATTAACTTTTGTCTTATAAGAAAAGAACGTGTATATTGACAGATAAATTTTCTTCATTAATCAGCATCAGATACACACTGATGATATCATTTAGAGCAACCCTAAATTGCATGTATTTTTCTAAATGAAAAGTTTGAGTGTTTAGTTTTCTGCAAATAAGAAGAAAATAAAATTATGCATTCGTACTTTTCAAATGCAATTAAGTTTTGAAGCTACATTTTAAGTATATCTAAAATTCAATATGTTATATCAAATTCGCTTAATTTGTGATTTGGGGTTCTTGGAAGTGCATACTTGCATATGCTAGATTTTCACATCTGGAACATTCTGACCTGACAATATTTCATCAAAAATGTTTTGGAAGGTGCTAGATAGCTGTTTTTAATAATTTCATATCAGCTTAAGAATCACAAAAACTGCATTTTTCCGATATAATAATTGGGCAGATGATTTCTTTTGGCAACAAACAAAAAAGCCTTAACATTCTGGATGAAATTAAGAGAAGTAGCCTAAATTAATGTCATTCTTCCATGTCTGACTTAACATATTGATATTTTTAGCATTTATAAATTGATAGTCATAGACAAGGTCTTGTGAAATTATATTTATCATGCAATTATTGGAACACTCGAAACATGGCAAAGGTATACCTCATTTTACGTTCAGAGCGAAATTTTTTGTGTTGAGCTACATTAAGTGCCTAGCATATAAATAAATGCGTAATGAAAAATATGGCTGCTTGCAGAAAGTTAAGCTTACATTTGTCTATTTTTCAAAAATAAACTTTGTAAGGACGAAATTTTTATTTGAAATTTCACCCCCTAAAGGGGACAAAGTCATGAGTTGGCCCTAAAACATAATCAGCCAAACAAATAATAGAATATGGCATTGAAAATGTTGTTTTTCTATTTTTATGGGGTTTCAAAATGCCCATGAAAATGTGTTTCATGGTTTTGGTAATTTAATAATTTATCTTTGGACAAGTTTTGAATAAGTTTTGGAATGATCTTAAAATTAGTTTGTACAAGCCCTGTATCATGAATTATTTAGAGTTGATTGGTTTTATGTTGAAGTAATATAGCTATTCAAAAATTCACAACAATATTTGTCACGTTGTTCGGTTTCTACGCATCTATCAAGCTCTGAATAATCAGCTAGCAACCCAGTCGATGTTCTTTAATCCAGTTATTATTTTCTCTCTGATATCATTGTTTATATTATTGACTTAGGGATGTTGTTATCTAGGACATTTTAGCAGTTCTCAAGCAGGAGCAGCACTATCCATCGGACAAGGGGACTTTAGCTTGCCACACCCTTTAATAAACACACCTTTCTCTGGCCACACCCACAAGCAAGTGATCATCTTGATATTTCAGTACAACAGTATACCAGAGAAGACTTGATGAGAACTTGATAATGAGCGATGATATGATAAAGTACGATTAAATGTTGCCAGAGCTACACCACATTTTCTAGGAATTTGGGCAAATTAAAAAATCGATGTTGGAGAGAACTGGGGGCATGTCGCCAGTACCCTTGTGGTACTGCCACTGCCACTCAAGAATAAGAACTCGGTAGAATAATTTTCAGAAAAGAGTTTCTGGAGCAAAATATTGCTCACTTGCCCATTTTAAGGATAGAATTATGTAATCCTTCTATCCAAGGTAAGACTTTTAGGATAGTATCATTGGATTTTGGGTTTTGCCATCCATACCTATCAAAAAATTTATATGGTGTTGTATGGATTGATGTATATTTCCATTTATATTCCTTATTTTCATGCCATTAATGTTCTTTAAATCTCTCTCATAGCATTCATTTGCATGTACATCAGACATGAGAATTTCGCAAACTTTGCAACAAACCACAAGCTCTTACTTTTAAATGATATTAGCTTACTCATTGGATTCTTCAGTACACTTGGACTTTGCATTGTAGCTAATTTCCAGGTATGAAAAATTGTTCTTCTATTCGTCACACTGCTTTGTATATTTGTATGCTATGGTTATTTTATTTGAATTAATAGNGCCCCTTTTATTGGAACAGCCACACTGTAAATGCTCTAATAAATGCCCAGTCTCTATAGTAAGCTCAACTCATATAAAAGCCCCTTAAAGAGCAGAGATTGGTGGACTACAAGTGAATCTGGAAAATCGATCGGATCTCAAACATTCTCATGAATTAAATAAATGGCTGGGGTGTTAATTATAGCATTTATGGTGGTTGTTATGCCAAATTTTAGATGCTATAGCATCCATGCGTTAGTTTAGAAACCGTATTTAAGAGGCTTTAGTGATAGTTTACAGGTAGTTCTCAACCAGTTTTACCCTGAGTTTCTACTTGTAGGAATTGAAACTCAATATAATTCATTGAACTCCAGAATTTACGAGTTTTTCTTTGATGCTGAGTATTGCAATACAAGCCCATTGAATATACACGAAATATTTTGGTGAAGATGTGTATTTGTTGGCCCAGCGTATAGGCCACACCCCAGATTTATGGCATCAAAAATTAGAAAGAAATATTTTTGGCTTTTTTCAATGCAATCAAGCTATTCAATATTTGAACTGATTTTACCAACCTGTTGGATAGGCCGTACTGAAAGAAAGACCAGCTTACAAAAAGTGTACCGAAACCTTTATGGCCTGTTCACAAATATAAAGCTTATAGTCATTATTTACCTCTCCATATTTTTATAGATTTTTCAGTAGTATTAATTTGCCATCCTGCAGCATAATTTTCATTTTCCTTTGGACCAAGCTCTATACGAAATACGAGAAGACATTTCGACGATAATCGAAGCTGTGCATTGAAAGTTACGAAGTAATGCCAAATGTTAGCACATGAATGGGTATATGTTGTAGTAAATAGGCAAAGGTGAAGGTAGTCCCGTATACTTTCGTACGTAGGGAGTGCCTGTTAGAGAGGACACTTATCCTGAGCCATCGGCATCTGGCATATAAGGTAGGGGGAGGTAGTTCATTTCCTCGCTGTCTTTATCTCCCCAGTGTTCCCACTAGGTATTCAATCGTTGCTGGGTGGGGAGAGTGGAAGCATTCAGCCAAGGCCTCTAGTGGGATGTATGTTTAATAAGTTTGATGTATATTAATATTAAAGGTAGTCCCATATACTTTCGTCCATAGGGGAGTGCCTGTTAGAGAGGACACTTATCCTGAGGTATCAGCATGCGAGGAAGGATGGCCAATTCCTTTCCTCGCCGCCTTTATCTCCCCAATTTTTCCCAGTCTATCAGTTGCAACAATTCCCAGTAGATACCACTTACATCACGAAATGAAGACCATTGAAAAACAATCCGGCTCCATGTAAGCACATGTTTGCCTGGCTCAGTACTATAAAGTAATTATACATACGTGCATTGCGCTTAGCTATTGACTTTTTGGATCGTATTCGGTATTTTTAGCCTTATTCCAGAAAGTTAAGATTTTCGACTTTACTTTGACCAAACTTGACTTTTAGACTTTCCAACCACCCTAGTAATTATTTATGGATTTAATTGTTTGGCCTCATGCTTCAATGGTGTTGTTGTGTTATAGTGCCAAGTACCCAGAGTGCCAAGCGCTATAATTTTGAATAATGCACTCGTTGCAGCTATTCAGCAGAAGGCAGCAACCAGCTCAGTTTTCCGTACACGTTTTTTTCTTATAAGAAACAATTATACAAGAAACACGAGGCTTGAATTGGGCAAAAATTAAGAAACAAAAGCAGGTTGAGTTTCAAACAATAACTTGAAAAAGCTGTTTTGGAAGCAAGTTTTTTATGAAACGACAATCAAAATAGAAGCAATCCATTACTTGCTTCACAATACCTGAACATTCTACATCCTCTTTTTTATAAGAAAACCATAATTTTGCCTGAGCCTCAGTTTTCTGAACTTTTCCCGAAATTGAGCCAGAGATTGTCTTAAATTTTTCTTAACTTTTTCTGAAGTAAACTGGCTAAAAGGGGTTAAACATTCGTTACTAACATTGCACACTTAAATTTGAATTCCATCTTTAACATTTTGAATGCAATAATGACGAAATACGAATTTTTGGCCAATAAAAACACTTAATTTTGGAAATTGTGCCTCGTGATTTTCTTATGATTTTCTTAAGATTTTGACCATTTGAGCCTCATGTTCTTATAAACTTTTTTCTCATAAAAAAGCATGTATTTCTTGCATCAAAGTTGCCTATTCTGGACTGTTGTTGTTATTGGAAGTTTTTAGAGTTTAAGAAATAATTCAGAAATATTTAAGGCTTGCTTCAAATAAATAGTAAGAAACATCCAGGGTGAAGGCAGAAATTTTGTTACTTATAATGAAATGCGTGTAGTTGTTTAGTTTGTTATTTCAGAAGATATAGGACCCTTGGCAACTAAATTGGCACTGCACATCTCGTCTGCTTTGAAACTCAGCTTTAATCTTTTCATTGATCTCTTGCAGGAAAAGAGCATTTTAAGTGTTCATATGGTGGGTGCTACTATGACGTTTGCTGGTGGTGTTGTGTATTGCTGGATTCAAGCGTATTTGACATATCATTCTCGAAGTAATGGCCTCAATTCAGACGCTACCTTGCACGCTCGTATACTTATTGCATTCTTTGTCAGTTTATTCTTCACCATGGGTATCCTTTCATTTCATACCATCAACTCTTGTCACATTAATATAGGGATTGTCGTGTTTTGATAGTAGTTTCGTTACTACAGGAAACCGCCTTGTGCAAATTTAGGCCACGTTTACAGTATACCGTTTTTATATGAAAACGGTATGGAAGTGTTTCGTTCTGGCCTACTGCTTACACTGTACTATTTTCCTATCCGGCATAAAATAGAGACGATTTCATAAGAAAAACACTATGCTGTTTTCAAACGGAAACGTTTCCATGGCGTTTTCGTATGAAAACGGTGTAGTGTAGACGGGACCTTAGGAGCGCATAGCCTTAGTGTACTTAAATGAGCGTCAAATCTTGATTGGCTAACATAGGAATCCCCATAGTGGGTGGCCCTCCATGGAACAGAGCCACTTACTATTTTTGATTAGCTGCCGACTCTAAATGTTGTTAACAGCTTTGGTATAGTGGCGTATCCGGTTAAAAGCTTTGGTATAGTGGCGTATCCGATTTAGGTTGGTGTTAGGACAACTCCTTAGGGCCCTTAAACTGTCTGAAGTCCTAAAGAGCCCCCTCAGAGCTCTTCAAGAGACAAGCTCTGTGTATAATGTGGAGTGAAAATTCAGATAGGGCACCAGTCTTATTGAATTCCTTAGGGCCTCCTTCTGTCTTTGTAAATCCTGTGCCATCTATGATTTTTTAGTATGTACGCAAGGTGAACAATTGCTAACATCTACACAACCAGGGCTCACACTGAACCTGGAAAATCTTGAAAATAGGCTATTTTCATGAAAAGTCAGGGGATTGTCATGGAAATTTTTTGTTGTCTATATTAGACTTCCATTCGATCCACAAATTTCCCCCTATGGGATTACGATTACAAGATAGCCAGTTAAACTGTAGCAAGTATGCCATCAAGTTGATTACTTTCCAAAAAGCAGAAAACGCAGTATAATTTTGGATCTGAAGAGTATANAATTTCCCAAAATCAGAAATGAAAAAAAATTCATTCACGCATTTTTCAAGTTATTTTCTATTTCTATGCTGCAACGCAGTCGGAAATCATATTTTCCAATACCTTTGATTGAAATTAGTAGTTTTGTCTGCTCCAGACCTTAGTAGTATGTGGAAGTTACGCCTGTATTCAATTTAAATGCTATTTTTACTTAGCTATGCTTATCTGCTGTGTTAGTTTAAAATTTAGTGTTTCTGCATTATGCATTTTCTTGTATGTAACATATAGACGTGCTAGTACAGAAGCAGCGTTGACTTCCTTGACCTAGCAACTTAGTTTTTGTTGGATCATCGGTCGCAAATCTGAAATGGAAAGATGCCAGCTTAACTGGTAAGGCGAAGATACACTGGAATGATTCAGAACCTGTAAGTAGCGAACTATAGAAGATTTAAGATTATCTTATGGTGTTTCAAAATTCATGTAGCCATAACCATCTTGAACCTCTTAATCTTGAATCCCTAGTAAACGTTCTCCCGCTTGTTAATTTTTTGAAAAAGTCCACCCAGGACACCAGAACCCCCCGTTTATTATATTGTATTTATTATATTTATTATTACTTCGATCGAATATTACGTAATGCTAGAAGTTGTTCATTTTGTTTACAGTTGAAAGGACTTGCAAAACTCATCCTTAGCTATTGATAATTAAGATACTTTCAACCCACCTCACTGATTCCAACCCCATTTTATTGGGTTTTCAGAAAATTCCAACCAACCTCACTATTCCAACCCCTCCATCCATTCAGTACTCAAAAGTGGATGCTGTTTTTGCAGGGAGATTTGTAAATAGGTTGGGTAAAGGTGAGGCCACATTTGGAATGATTTGGCATTGATTGTCCATCTTTCTCATGTTTTGATCCTGCGATTTCTTCCCTTTCCCCATTGAAATTTTTTTGAAGTCCATAAATTTTTTTTTACATGTTTCCGTTTAACCAACGTTCAGCTAGGCTCAAAGGAAGAAAGAATAGCATAGAAGAATTATTTATTTAAAGAGTTTTCTCGCTGTAGTGTTTTGTTTCCTCAAATGCAATTTGAAACTGAATATCTCTTTCACTATACAACTGATGGGTGGCGAACAGCCTTGAACTCTTTTTTTATACTCATTTTTATGTAGTCAAGAGTTTTATGATTAACGTTTAAGGTCATTAGCCTATGATATACACTTTTTTTATAAGAAAAAAGTTTATAAGAAAACGAGGCTCAAAT
>OLMO02000001.1:21180277-21199979 GCA_900291935.2 Cassiopea xamachana | reverse complement strand
GCCTTGCTTCTCTCAGTCAATAAGGACAGAGAGGTGATTTGTGCCATTTTTCTGAAGTAACTCATTATCAGCACAAAAGTTTATATGTAACTTGGCAGTGAAATTTGTAGATATGCATTGTTTCTTAGCCATCTCTTGCGCTAGCATCCCTCATGTATACATGTTTGATATGAGTATATGCCTTTGCATTGAAGAATACGCAAGTGAAGTGATACAGATTCGTGGATTCTAGACCTCACTTTAGCAGCCATAGCGTCTTGATTATAATGGGAATTTTCCTGTTTTTTTCTAGGGTTACGGTTGGCATTTGATCAGCACTTTTTCGGAGTGGCTGATGGCATTTAGCTTCATCATATTCTTCATCACGTTCTATCAAGAGTTTCGCAACATTCGAGTGAAAGTCGATCTGCTGACTCTGTACAATTTTGACTCCCCAGGGTAAGGAGTAATAACTTATTTGTTTAATTTGGAGCATCATAGCACTGATGAGCAGAACAGTGGAGTATGGAAAAAGATATATCAATTAAATGACTGCGAATAGCAGATACTAGACTTCTAAAATGTCGAGTGTATGGGGTGAATAAGCTAGGGTGATCTTGCACGCCAATAGTGTACATGAATATTCTAATAGCCTACTAAATAGTAAAGGTAGCCCCGTAAACGTTCGGACGTAGGGGAGTGCCTGTTAGAGAGGACACTTATCCTGAGCCTTCGGCATTTGTGTCAACAGTGAGCGAGCATTCCATCAAAGCCTCGAGTCGGGCTCGAGTGTCATGCACTCTAACGGCTGTGCCATCTCGCTCACTATTAAATAGTAGCATTTTGTATTTGGCCCTTATTTTGAGCCCTGAGCTTTAAGATTCATTTGTCTCCTGCAGAATATCAGCACTTTTCATTTCGCGTATGATATTGCTTGCGCTCCAAAACTTATCGGCAGTATATCTTGTTTGTTCCACATCCGTTTCTATGGTACAGCCAGGCCCTAAGCAAGTATGATCTTGTTTCCCAGCAGTGGTCTTGAAAATTCGAATAACGGCCTTGAAAAAGAAATTTGAAAAATTTATGTTCAAAATATTCTGCTGTTGATTTAGCATTTGCTTGAGATCTAGAACCTTACATGAGTTTGGCAACTATAACTACTGTGCTTCACAAAAAATGGGCTAGCATGTAAGAAGACGTGAAGCTCGAGTGTTTTGTGGATAATGGGCGTGGTCCTTAAGAGACTTTACATAGACTCCCAACCCCATAGCAGCTGGTCATTGGTCCCTATGCATTTACGTGATTTTCGGTCTTGGGAACAGCAAAGCTAGGGTTTTAGAGATAACTAGTATGCTTTGTATGTCATTCTATGCTAAGTATATTTCCATCTTTTCTGTATTAGTTTTTTAGCATGGTATTAATTAGCCTAATTCTCTAACTCTTCCAACACATTGAATGTTATATACAGAAATATATAAATAAATATACATGTACATATATATATATATATATACTGTTTGTATATATATAAATATACTGTATATATACATATATATATATATATATATATATATATATATATATATATTTATATATATATATATTTCTGTATATTTTTATATATTACATATTATCTTTCATATTATTCAGATGGATAAGTAAGATGGATAAAGTAATATCCAAAACATGTTTTGCAAACTGAAAATTATTGTCGTCTTTTTGCATCTGATTTCATATATATATATATATATATATATATATATATATATATATATATATATAATATATATATTTTTTATTTTTTATATGGTACATATCTATTATATTTCAGGGATCGGGCTGGCAGCCCAGGTGCACAATATTTAGCATGAAATTTCATCAATAGCAGCTGTCTGATGTTGAAGTGATTTTGTTCTGACCAGATTTTTGATGATTGATATGCAGAAACAAGACCAACATTAACACCGTTCTCACATGGCATCAACACACAACACGATCTGCAGTTTTCTGTATAATTGTAGCAATGNGACATATGTAGTAACTGTTTTTGCTGATGTTTATGGCCTTTGTAAATTATGTTTTAAACTCCGATTTGATGGAAATATATAAAAAAGTGAATGATAGTTCCTCTTTATCTACAGCTGGGAAGCTATGACTGAGATAGTATGAAGCTAGATCTGTAATCGAACATTTGAAAATTCATTCAAGCAATACACGTTTTTTATTTTATAGTAAAGTTATTTTTCGGCGTAGTAAGGAAACTTTCTTAGCAATTTCTTTGCAAATATTTTTAAGTTCCGATATTTTGCGCATACACATTAATGGAAAGCAAAACGGTTCTGTGTACATCTAAAATGATAATAAATCTCTGTATATTACAGAAGTGAAACTGTTAAATGTATACATGCATATATATATATATATATATATATATATATATATATATATATATATATATATATATATATATATACACATTTTTATACAGATAAATCGAGTTTTAAACACATGTACACTACCTTAGGTCTAGAAAGTCCAGTACTGAACTTTCTTATATTCTGACAAAGGACTTTCTTATAAATAAAAAACCTCTATTGAAAGTATTATGATATTTCTGGAAATGAAATTAATAGATTGTATTTGTCAAAACAATAATCATTAGCACACTACCACGTACTTTCCTTTTCTCAAAATTTTCATTAAGTGAATTTAGTAGAAGTAATTTAAAATTGCACGTTGTTTTCATAAGAAAACCATTATTTTGCCTGAGCCTCAATTTTCTTATGTTTTCGCGAAACTGAGCCTGAGATTTTCTAAGATTTTTCTTAACTTATACTGAAATAAACTGGCTAAGATGGTTTGCAATTTCGTTATTGCTATTGTATCCTTGAATTTGAATTACATCTTTAACATTTTGAATGCAATAACGACGAAATATCGATTTTTGGCCAATAAAAACACTAAATTGTGGAAATTGAGCCTCGTGATTTTATTACGATTTTCTTAAGATTTTGACCATTTGAGCCTCATTTTCTTATAAACTTTTTTCCTTTAAAAAAAGCGTGTATATAGATTTCAACGGAGGAGAAAGACTTAGAAGTGAAAGAGGACAAGAGATCTAGCTTATGTGCTTTTTATACACGAAATTAGGACTTTTTGGATATGAAGTTAGTGAATTTGAAGAAAAAGGAAGGTAGTAAGCGAATAGAGTTCTTATTAAAGAGATAGCGTTTGGAAAAGGTGGGAATAGGNGCGCTAGAAATTCAAGCAAGAATGAAAAGTTAGCAATTAAAAGGATGAAAAGAAAGAAGGAAAGAAGAGAAGGTTTATGCCCGAAGACATTGGAAAAGTGGCTGCAAACCTGCAGTCCATGCCCGGAAGCACGTGCGATCGCGCGTGCGCGTGCTCACAAGCGTTCATAATCCCCAGCGCGAGCGAAAAGTCGTCCATGCCAACAGTATAAACCGTGCAATCACAAATGCCAGAGGGGAACTTCGTTGTTGCGACTGCAACACTAGTGACTGTCATCTTTTCTAGCGTAGCTCTGCTTTACCCTGTTTTATCTTAAGTAAGATACTTGACTTGTTTCAGCAACAATGAACTCTATAGTTCGGATAGACAAATCTTGGATCGCACGTACAATTTCAAATAATTAAGAGCAATCACTTGTGCATGCAAGGGCACACGTGGAAATTGACGCTCTCGTCCAATTTCCTAAGATTATTTTTAATATATCCTTGAGTACCAAAAGTGTAACTTCGCTTGAAAATCAAAGGAATGCATTACAACCTTTGTTGATGTTCTACATATTTTTCTTATAGGAATCCTAGTTTCTCGCCGAGCCTCAATATCCTTAAATTTTTTCGGTTTTGAGCCTTAGAGTATTCTTAAATTATTCTTACATATCAAAAGTGGATCTACGTCTGAAAATTAAAGGATTATACTCAAATCTTTATTGGTATCTTACTCTATCATGAAACAAAACGAAAGTGGAAGGGAATAGCACATATTGTNTATTGATAGTGAAAAAGCTTATCTGCGAGCAGTACTATAACTCAAATACTTCTTATTCTTATACTAATACTTTACAAAACTTCTAAGTCTTGATGAATCTTGGGCCTTGCGTTATTCATAAATTATTCTTAAATTTCTGCGATTCTGAGAATTAATATTCTTAAACAGCTTATTCTTATAAAAAGTATACAATTTATCGTAAAAGAAGAGAGTGAATCAGTACAACAAATATTGTAAAAAATTGTTTTGATTTCGTGTTAGTTTATTACACTGATTATGGATCCCTGGAATTAGGGTCCGAAACGTTTGGACTTGTCACATATCATGGTTATGTCTAAATAAATCTGAAAATGTCGTACTTGGAAAAGTCAATAATGCAACCATGCCTCTTATTATCGTCGTCTTCATTCTGCGATTTATTGGAAAATAATGTTTCCCTCAAAGCGAAAATTTTGTATCGATAGTGCAAAAGTTAATCTGAAAGCAGTATTTATAACTGGAATATACAAAATTATAGGCCTTTTTGAAGCCTTAGCTTTGGATTGTTCTTAAATTGAAGCACTTTTGGAGCCTCAATATTCTAACAAATGGAATTATTATAAAAATAGAGTGTATGCTTTTCGTCGTTCTCCTCGTCCTAAAATTTTAAAGCATTTTAGCTGTCAGAGAAATTGCCTGAACATAGTCTTTCTCATGAAAGGCTAGAAGACCCGTGGCTATTGGCGGTCCCTAACTGTTATACTACTCCAAGAAAACTATAGGAGGCGAAGCATTTTGCTGAACTCTTTGGATTATTTAAATGTAAACTTTTGCAACTTTCTCAAGATCACTGGGTAGCAGTGTGAGACCCAGAAACTATTGTTCTGCAAAACAAAATGGAATCCCGCTAAGTCCGAGTGCATATAAGATTAGCGTGCTGGACGATAGACACAAGAAGATGCAGCAATTTTGTGCACATTGTTGTAACAAGGATTTACCGTAACAACTTTGCCATAGTTATACAGTAATCCGCTTATACCTGCTGACTCAGTTGACGCAAGGTTGGTTGTTGACTGCACTTCAGAGTCATTCTGTCTTCAGTGTAAGAAATCAACAATAATTGCCTACACAGGTCACGCCAATTCAAAAGCTAGGAAGATAAACCTGAAAAACCAGCTTTCAATAGCCAATATTGGTCATTGCAATACTTTGGTAACTCGAAATATTCACTCAAGTTCTCAAGTTGGTTTTGAAAAAGTTTCAACAAAGGGATACTAAGTAGTAGGAAATCATGGAGTAACTAGCGAGAAAATTTTAATATCTGGTAGGGTATTTTTCCACTAGTTTTCTACCAATCGACCGACAGATAATTTCATGAGTGGTGTCAATATACGCAACTCTTCAGTGAGCCCCTGCCAACACGATGCAACCTTGCAGGTTTTTTATGTAACTGATAAGAATCAATTGCAATTGCAACTTAAGTTGCAACAGAAATACAAGTGTGATGGTAGGGAAATCCAAGCAAGGAACAGCGAGTAATAAAAATTACAAGTATTGATTGCACATTCAGAAACTCGGCTATACTCTACAATGCAATACTGTACAGTGTTCTGCTAAACCAACTAACCTACATGTGTAAATCAAGAGAACCGAGAAGAATAAAAGCAGAGCTTCCACTTGTAAGGAAATTTCCTTATCGTAAGGAAATTTGGCCATTTGGAAGGAAAAAGGAAATGAAAATTTTAAAGAAATAAGAAGGAAATTTTGTAATGATTAGGGAATTTACAAGGAAGTCAGAAAATGGTTTTATAAGTCTAACATTTCACTTGTTAATTGATTCCTGTGCTATATAGATGCTGTATCGCAGGTGGTATTAAAGGATGGATGTGATGATGATATAAAAAGACGATGCATTGATGCATACTGGCTTCCACCTAATTCATGAAGGTACACTCTGTCCAGATTTCTGAATGATGTGGAGGCGACAATCAACGATCATACACTCATTTTGCACAGATATATTGCCTAACAAGAGTAACATCTTTTCTTTGTCTATTTGCCTACCCCAAATTAAATCCATTGTGACAAAGATAATGCAACTGCTTGGAATGATTACACTCCCTTTTTATAAGATCATGAGCCTGAAATTTGGTGGAAAAATAGGAAACAATTAAGAACAAGCCTGAGGCTGAGGAAATGCTAATGTATGTTTGGGTAAGATACATAAGCTTTCCGCTAACATATGGACATGAAATGTCTTTTCCTTGCTAGCCTGGGAAGAGTTGGCAGCCTTGTCACTTGTCTTTGGTTTCGCGAATTAGTTGCACCAGAAGAAACTAGTTACTGTACTAACACTATCTATTTATAATTGGTTATTAACTTATTTCAATAAAATCCTCGATATGCAAGAGAGACCACCTCAGATTTAATATTTGGCTAATGGGCTCTCAACCGATCAAAACATCCAATTTTGTCTTGTATATTATCTAATTTCAAGACTGCTTACACCCTTCTACTTTGAGAACAAATTAAGAACAATCCAGCCTCAAAATTTTGAAAAAATTAAGAATGCCCAGTCTGAACCTCAATATTACTGGTTCTTATAAAAAAAGGAGTGTACTAGTCAAAGATAAGAGAGATTCGCAAACGTAATGGGCAGATGAAATATGGCAATCATATCACTTTTGTGTCTGTCATGGCTTCATTTCCTTGCTCAAATGCGCCAGTAGAGCGCACCTTTAGTAGTTTGAAGTTCATAAAAAATGAAAAAATCTCTTATGAAGCCTGAAACTCTGGCGGCAATGATGCAAACGATATTTGCATTAAAGGTATCTAGCCAGTCGGCAGAAAGCATTCTTGACGACAAAAAGTCGCCCCCTTCTTATAGACATGAAAGCCAGTTTAACCAATCGTGAGTCAGCTGATCTAAAGACATGTCATAAAAAAACTACAGGCTTTCATCGCTTTATTTTGACTTTTGGCGCAGAACTTAAATAGTGAAAGTCCTATCTGTTACGTCTAAATTCGTTTTATTGCATTAAATGTTCGTTTTGCTCTCTATTATTGATTAGATTTGTTCCACCACACCAACCTGACTCATATCTCAATGTGTCTTGCTGCTTTGCGATTGTAAGTGCAGATGCGTCTCATATTTATAGTGAAAGAGATGAATAAAAGTCATACGTGGTACCATTCAAGGTTACATAAAATTTGAAAGTACTTTTATTTGAATTCTACGTCGTTAAGAGTGGTTTTATTCCATATATGTGGAAGGAAATCATTGGGAAATTTTCAATATTTGGTAAGGAAATTTTACCCAAAAATGGAAAAAAGAAGGAAATGTTTGGTGTTCGAAAAAGAAAGCACTGAAAAAAAGTGAGGCTATGGTGTCAAAGATAGCGTGGTGTGGTTAGTCATGGAGTTGCAAGGAAAAGCGGTTTGGACATGAATCAAGGGTGGCTCTGGGGGAGGGCTAGGGGCTATAGCCCCTCCTCAGAACATGCTAATCCCCCGTCGGAAGGTGAAGAACTCTTTTTTGGAGGTTTTGTAGTAGTTATAATACCCCGCCAACCGTATTTAAGCTCCCTCGTTGGAGGACTCAGCCCCCTGTCCGAAAATTCTTGGCGTCACCCCTGAAATGAAGGAGAAAACATGTAATGAATACGTAAGAGGAAGAAAAAGAACTTATTCTAAATGAATATAAGAAAACGTGGTATCGTGACACAAGCACAATCCAAGTATCTGCTCATTAAACAGACAAAATCATGATAAATACAATCGCTGAATCAATTAGTCAATCATTCAATCACGAACACTCGAATAGGCCTCACAGCTGCATTGACTATCCCCTCCGTCGTCGTCAATCCTATACACTTGTGCCTATCACCAACACTATGACAATCTACATTAACTTTTTTGGCTTAAACAGATACCAATGAGAAGATGCATTGATAAGTCTTGCAATGTAATTTTTTCTCTCATTGAAAAATTAACGGCGATCAAGAGAAGAAAAGTAAAAGGTAAAAAAGGCACGTTGAAACTGATGCAGAAAGCACTTTGAGAAACATGAATGAACATGCATGATACTCAAGTCCATCCGCTGATCAAGAATTTTCAGGAATTGCTGCATATGCGCAATATCACTTTCCAGAAAGTATACTTTGGAATGCAATAAACAATGACTTTTATTAGTATAAAAACAGTAATTTTCACACCAAATAATGCCCTTTCCATTGGGGGGGGGTTGCTTTGACCATTTGACCAGCTACTGTCACTAAAGAAAACAAAAGGTCGCGGAAAATAATGTGACCTATTCTCTTGCAGCATGGCTGACATTTGTCCAACTCTCTTGCAATTTTAAAAATACTGGGGGCGTGACATCCCCCACCCCTCATCAGCATATTCCTGTCCCTGAGGGGTCCTTTGGGGTATCAAAGACTTGGGAGATCTTAGGAGGTGTCCTAACCCTAACCTGTCTCCTAGATCACTGGGTGCAAGTTGAATTCATCAGAACCATTTCTGCTGTGGCTCAGCATTAATAGCCAAGATAACACTATCTAACAACATCACTTCGATTGTCCACCTGAAGAACAAAGAGCTTAGCACAAAAAAGCAAAGTTAATAACAGTTCATATGATGTCATCTGTCCAGTTGTGCAGTTGCATTGAAATGCCTTTGAGATATCCACGTTAGGGTGCAAGACCTAGTGAGACCTCTTCAGGTAAAATTCCAGGATAGAAGCCAAAATTTTACAGGCTTATTATTATCTCTGCTCTGGCCTTTCCAGAACTGTGATACTGATTATGTGTTAAGTCTCATAGTGAACATCTGAAAACAATAGAAAGATCAAAGGGAGTCTGGTTCTATATGTACAAATATTTTAATAAGAACAATCAAAACATGTTCATGAAATTCACAATTTTTTAGCCATGGAGCTCTGTCTAATGACATTGAACACTGTAGAACAGAGGGATAAGCTAGAATCTTTATTACCTACATTTATAAATACAAACTCATACACTTTTCATGGACTAAAAACACAAACATTCACGTTCTTTAAGTTGCTCAGTCACGAAAATAAGAAGTCTACACTACACTGAAGTAGCCTTAGTCTGAGGATAACATTGAGCTGCTAATTCCAAAGCTCCTTCTTGAAGCAGATAAGTATGTCATTCATCAAACAAGCTAAATCAGTCTAAGCAAGGGCGGATTCAGAGCTGGACGTTGCGGGGCATGGCACCGTGCTATTGTTTTTTCATGTTAGAAGTTTCTTAATGCAATGGTTTGCTATCAGAGATACTACAGTCTGGGAGGGGCCATGACCCTGTGGTCCCCCCTCTAGATCCGCCCCTGAGTCTGAGACATCAAGAGATCCTGCAAAAAGAAATCATGTGCTTCCTGATCAGTATGTGAAACAATACCTAAGCTTCAAGTCTCTAAAAATAATAGCAAAAAAGTTTGATTAGCTTACATAATATTAGCTCAAGCCAAATATGGCTTGGCTGGGAAGAGAAACCCGAAAAGGATACGGTTTTAGATTCTCAGCAAATGCTTTCATTTCTTCAGCAATAGACTCCTGCAAGAAAAAGATAGGTACTTTAGCGAAAACCAAGCAAAAAAGCAGTTGACTCTCAATGGCATGTTTGGCACGAGGCACTGGATTCTTGAAGCTGCGTCTTCAAGGCAGCTGTTCGCTGAGTTATTTATTCCAATATAGCCACTTTAAGCCTATTAACCTATGAAAATGAACTTTAATCATAAAATACTTGGACGTTAAGTGATAAAATTTGACTGAGGAATTCAAGCTTATCTTCTCCAATGATAATGGAAAGATGTTCGATTCATGGCCTTTCAAACCACTTCTAGTTGCCAATTAGGCCCGTATCTTAATACCAATTTCCACAAAAAATGAGTACAAGCTCCAAGAACTAGTAGTAAATTGAGGGTGTCATGCACTGAGGGATAGATGCGCATGCCACTCATTGGTGCAATGGCTTGCGGGTGCAAAGGGGCTATGGTTAAATCCAGCCCCAAAACTCACTTCTACTGCGCTCCTGATAACGCTGGATATACAATAATTTTAAGTAAACTCTCAAAGCGACCAAAGCGAACATGACATGAGAGTGAGAGCGCTAGTGAGTTTTGGTTGCCGAATAAAGAGATTTCAATGGAGTTCGGACATAACAGAACTTCAACGAACGACAAGAATAGTCGCTATCTCCTTCTCAGCCATTTCTGAAATGACCTCAAGTTAAAAGAGGGCGCATAATGCGGTAATACTATTGCTATTACTTGCATGAAAATGATGCTTGTACGAAACTGTACTACGCTCTGTAACACTAATGCACAGCAAGACGTCGAGCAAACATGTGAGGGAGAAGGAGTAAGAAATGGGGAAAAGCTGTTCAAATTGAGAAAAACAGAAAGAGCATAGACAAAAATAGGTGGAGAAACAATGATCCAAGCGGATTATTGTAAAACCATGCATACTGCTGAACAAACACCTCTACAGAAAATGATGATTACTTCGCAATGACAACACAGGGATAATCGCATGAAGAGTTTTAATATAAGTTCTCATAAAATAGTCTGTTGGTACTACAGAACTTTACTACAGCACGAAAAGGCGGACACATTCTTTTGACATACTGAAAGCTTTTTTCGTCAGACACTCGTCAGACCACATGAAAAAGCACGACACGAAAACGAACACACCTTTTCTGACACGAAAAAACACTCTTATGACATGTCGGATAGTGCTTCGGTTAACCTTTCGGTCACTACCGACGTTTCATACTCTGACGAGTGTCGGACGAAAAAAGCTTTCAGTAGGTCAAAAGAACGTTGCCGCTTTTTCGCGCTGTAATGAGTTTTCAGCGTTAATAAGAAATACAGAAACCGCAATTTTCCTAAACTAGGTCTATAGAGAGGTACCTTATAGAAATAGGCAATCATTGAATCATTGCTCACTCAAACACTTCTTGCTCATTTGATACGCGTTTTTTTTATAAGAAAATCATTATTTTGCCTGAGCCTCAATTTTCTTAACTTTTCCCGAAATTGAGTCTGAGATTTTCTTAAATTTTTCTTAACTTTTACTGAAATAAAATGGCTAAAATGGTTTACACTTTCGTTATTACTATTGTATACTTGAATCTGAATTCAATCTTTAATAGTTTGAATGCAATAACGACAAAATACCGATTTTTGGCCTATAAAAACACTTAATTTTGGAAATTGAGCCTCGTGATTTTCTTACGATTTTCTTAATATTTTGACGATCTGAGCCTCATTTTTTTATAAACTTTTTTCTTATAAAAAAAGAGCGTGTACAACATTTGGAAATGGCTTATTAAACTCTAAACAGCTCTGATTTGAGGTGTTATCTACTAAGTAAATCAGCAGCTGCAGTAATCCTAATCTATCCACTAAAATTCAGGAAAATCATTGGAAGTAAGTCAACGCAAAGAAGACCTTGTACAAAATTACAAAACAAAATAAGAAAGAAAAAAACACTCGGCACTCGGATCATGGAATACACATATTTTATTTTATTTTATTAGAAAGCTTTTAGGTCTAGCATTGAAACTTTCTTAGCTTCATTAACATTTCAGGATAAAACTATCTTGGTAAATATTTCTTTAGCTCCGATGTCTTGGGTATCAGCATTTCAAAGAACGGTGCAAAAATATTCATTTGCATATGAAAAAATGACCACCCTTAATGCCAGTATGCATCCTGGGAATTTTGCTCGCCACTGATTCTTGCCAAAACGTTTCCAGAAAAAATGGCTCGCCATTAGAGCTCGTAAGCCTTGGCAAAAATTGGCGTAAATACTGTTAAAACTCACCAAAACTTGCCAAACTGCAATTGGCGAGTTTCTATAAATTTCGTTTTCGCAATAGATCTGGCGTATGAAGGGTCTCGAATGCAATCTGGTTTGAAAGTGGGGAGGTAGGTAACAAAACATTTAGCTACAGATATCAAAATTTCCCAGAATTAACGACAAGACATCAAAGTTATGCCACCTATTACAAACAGCTTCAGTACTGACACCCCAAATCCCACACCCCGCGCCTTGGCATCTTTTATATGGAACATGTACCATGAAAAGAGTATTCAATATAATTTACGATCGAAGAACCTGCTAAGGTTGCCTCAAACTGACACTATTAATATGAAAATCATAGTATAGTTTTTCGAGGCAGCATCTTATGGAATTACCTTCCAAATGAAATTAAAAGCCAAACCTCCGTCTGCTCTTTTAAGTAATGTATAAAAAGTTGGAGTGGAGAGGACTGCAACTGTAAAATTTGTAAATAGTGAAGTTGATATATAAATCGTGTTATCTTCGTTTTCTCTCTATTTCCCCCTCTTTTTTAACGATTTCGTTGCATTTAGAGCATGTTGATGTAAATAGTTGGTCTTAATTAGTTTCTTATAAAATCTAGTAAAAAACCAACTTTAAACAATTTTATATTATTGCATATTGGCATGCCACACATTAGAGGCGTGTTGTCAGCAATAAGGCCCTGAAAAAAGTTAGGTGCAGGGCTCAATTCAATGTATCTTGTTTCCTATAGTAAAATTGTGGTTGGCAAGGTACACCCATTTCCAAACACACTTGAAAAGCTAAACTGAATTTCATTTCAGGAGCCCATCTGTGACTCCAGTGGGCCAGCAAACCCATCGTTTACTTATGATGCTAATGATTAGTGAGTGTGATGAATGTGATTTTGTTCTTTATATATAGATATCAAAGTTTTGCCCCCCTTACCAACAGCTTCAGTACTGACACCCCAAACCCCCACCCCGTGCCTTGGCATGTCACTCAGCAGAGGTGTGTTATCAGCAAAAAGGAGGCCCTGGAAAAAGTCAGGCGCAGGGCTCAATTCAATATATCTCATTTGCTATAGTAAAATTGTGGTTTACAAGGTACAGCCATTTCCAAACATACTTGAAAGGCCCAATCGATCGAGACCATAAGATGAACTGTTGAGAATAACAGTTATAAGATTTACAGCTTTTATAGGGAAATAATGGGAATTTTTAGCGCATATGACCTATCCAATATCTGAGGTCTCAAAACTCCAGTATTGAAGTACTGAACCTCCCTAACTTTCTAAACATTCTTAACTACACGTTCTTATTTATAAGAAAAAAGTTTATAAGAAAATGAGACTCAAATGGCCAAAATAGTAAGAAAATCTTAAGAAAATCATAAGGCTCAATTTCTAAAATTAAGCTTTTTGTTGGCCAAAAATCGATATTACATCATTAGTACATTTTAAATGTTAAAGGTAGAATTCAAATGCGAGTATACTAGATAAATAAAGAATATGCAACCTATTTCAGCCAGTTTAGTTCAGTAAAAGTTAAGAAAATTTTTTAAAAATTTCAAGCTCAATTTCGAGAAAACTTCAAGAAAGTTGAGGCTCAGGAAAAATGATATCTTAAGAAAAAAACGTGTATAGGAACACTATTTTCTTATAAGCCATTTTCGTATAAAAAAATCCAAGTGAGCTCCTAAAAGTAAACTATTCTCACAAAAACAAGCTGCTATAAGAAAACACATACTACTCTAAAGGAAAAAAGAAGCCCCTCGGCCACTTGTATGATGCCCAGAGGCCGGGCTCAAGATTTCACGGCCAAGGTCATCGTCTAACAAGTTAAGTGGTCAAGTCAAAAGGAAATCGCTCTGTAATTATGAATTGAATAGATTTTAAAGCAGAGGATACCTGCTGCACTGCTGTGTTTGCGGTTATTTCAACTAAATGAGAATCCGTTAATGGTTGAATTCTATTCACATCGCCTCTGTTTGGCACCTAAATAAGGAATGCAATACAAATAGTGACAGCTTCTTTGTCAGTTCTTAGATTCCAGACCCTTTCCCTAACGCTAAATGAAGACCTGTTAATTTGGCCAATTGAATAGAAAAAGTCCGTTTCATGACAAATAAAGAAGAACTGCAAGTATCATACAACAATTCCAAAAGCGCCCGCCCATTCTATTTACTCTATTCCTACTCGTTCTGAGACCTAAATAGTCCTACCTGTTGAGTCAAGTACCGCAAATCCTCAAATAAGCCCCCAGGGGTTTATTTGCAAAAATGAATTCTTTGGAGGGGGGCTTATTTGAGGGGACGGCTTATCTAAAGGCTTTGCATATACTTCGAAGGTTGGACGTAAAAACACGACATAATATTCCCAATCAACGAAATCATAAAAAAGTTACCAAAAGGCTACTTTGCAAAGGAATTTATTAGTCAATAATGATTTCTTCATTTTCATCACGACATTCGCATTTATTTCTGCTATTTTATCTTCAGTCAAAGGAAGTAATACTGTATAGCTATTGTTTTGTAGGGGCTTTTTCAAAATAAAGTGTTTTTCTGCAATTATGCTTCCCTTGAATAAGGCCCCAAGAAGCTTATTTGAGGGGGGCTTATTTGCAAAAATGACTTCTTAAATGGGGCTTATTTGAGGGGGCATATTCGGAGATGAGGGCCTAACCAAGGCTTCATGGTACACTTAATATTCCCTATAAGAGGTCTAGCAATAGCCAGCATGATAAGCTTTATTGAAAAGGGTCTAGGCATTTAACTTTTTCCAGTGAAACTTCACCACAAGTAGCTAATTTGTTGTCAAAAAATCAAACACTTTAAGATTTGTTCTATATCCCATCTAAGCTCCTCATCCTATCTCATTCTGGATGGTAATACTGTGCTCAAGGCCATAAGTGGCAACAAGATTGATTTGTGGTTTCTCAATAGAATGGATCTTCCAAGGAAGATCCTTTCTCTTTTAAGCAAAACAAGGATGAAAAACATTCTGACTTGCTGGGAAGAATGCAACCAAATGTAGTATTGAATCATTCATGTTTTTGAGTCTAATTTGACTTGATTTACAATAGTTTAAATTCACAACATCATCAACAACATCAACAACAACAGAATTTGCTAATAGTACACAACTTTTGTATAAGAAGCAAACTCTCTGGTTTTAGCCTGGATGTTTCTTGATATTTCGTCAAATCCAGCCCTAAATGTTTCTTAAATTTAAAGACTTCCAATGACAGTAATAACCAAGATTAGGCAATTGTGATGCAAGAAAAAGGATGCTAAGGTTTTGTGAGGCATGTAATGGATGTTCATTCTATTTCTTGCTAGTTTGATAAAAGATTTATTAGTAAAAACAGCTTTTGCACATTATTACTTAAAACTCAGCCTGCCTATTGTTTCTTAAATATTCCTTAATTCTTCTCTAATTTTAGCCTCATGTTTCTTAATGAAAAAAGGATGTCCAATATGTATAGTGTATAGATACATACATATATATACAAACACACAAGAGGCATTCAAAACATGGGGGCACCTATTCAGGTCACACTCACAAGTAAAATAGGACCACTTCAAAAGCTACAAAGGCAAAGGGGCACTTTACATGCAAAATTATGAAAAGTGGAAGCATATACTACTGTGTTCCCAGTTCCTATGTCAACTTTCATACAAGCTTGTATATGTATGTATACCTTGAAAATCTTTGATACTTTTATTTTCATAATCCCCTTCTTGAAAAGAAATCCCTTTGCAACAAATTCATGATCAAATCTGCAAGAAAGAAAAATATCACTGGAAACCCATACAAAGTTTAGGAACTGGGTTATCTAAGCTGCCAGAGCTGATGGGGCTCCCATTTGCTTCAAGTCTAATGAATTAAATAAATGAGTCAACTACCTGAATCCAATTTCTTTTAAAAACAATGCAATATTGTCACTAGTTGTGGCCTCAATGCATGTCCTCATAGATGCCTGTCTTGTTTTATCAGCAACACCTTCTGGATTCCCCAGATAGCACACTTGCCTGCAAAATAACATATTTCTAGCTCATGTTTCTCATACTTCTACACAATGGCATCATAGGGTTGTTGCAAGGAAGCACGCTTCTGCAAATGTTATCTCAAGACACACCATATACCCTGTCAACCTTCCTATAGTACATTGAAGCACATCTAAAATGTAGGCTTGCTACTTCTGGCATTGTTTGATAAGTTATAGTTGTCAGATTAATTCTATCTTCATCAGATATCTTACCTCTTTTTTGGAAAGTACAATTTTGACCACCTAAAGTGCTACAACTATAGTGCTACTTGTAAATAATATTTGTGCAACTGAAATAGATGTTATATTGCTAGAAGGTAGTCTTCCCTAAAATTAATAGAATAAATACTAATTATGTTTATTATGCACAGAGATATTGTTATTAATCATGTTAATTATGTTGATAGTAATATTAATTATGTTTATTATGCAGAGCAAGGCATCTTCTCAAATTGATTAAATCAAATGCTAAATAGAAAATATGCATAGGATAAAAGGTAAAAAGTCAATGGAAATAAGAAAGTTATATAAATTGAATACCATAGGCTGTTTTGAGACAGAAGAGTCCTTCTAACCCTGAATGCAACATTTGGACTTCCAGCTGTAGAGAATCAGAAAAGGAATTATATAAGGATGAGAAAGCTTAAAAATTAACGCCATTGACAAGGAAATAAAGATGATGGAAAAAATGCTTGCAATGGATACAGTCTACCAAAAATTTCTGTATTGCATAACATGGATACATGACCTGGGTAATACGGCCTCTAGTGCAAATATTTTTGCTACTACCACCAAGATCTGCACTAGAGGCCATTTCACCCAGGCTCACGCCAAAGGCTGCATCACAACACAGTCTACCAAGACTTTATGTATTGCATGACATGGATAAACTAGGACTGGGGTCACCTCCAGCCTTAGCTACCACCCAATCTGGCCCCAGCACTTATGGAAAGAGTACATGTGTATTAAATGTAATATGTAATATGATGTTCTGATATGATGCTGTTTTCTACAATTTGCACTTGTTCTAGTCTGTCAATTTCATTTTCTCCATAGCAACCCCTAAACTGAGTAGTACTATCAAAAACTGAGCTCTAAATTGCCAATGTCTGGCCCCAGTAAAGGTGGTGTAGAATGATTTTTGCCCTAATGCCTAAAAAGTTATGATCCTAGCTCTAACCTTTGTACTATCTATTCAAAGTTGATCAAAATACAAATAATGAATAGTTAATAAAAGTAGGGCAGTCAAACACTTCAGAAGCTACAATGCCATTTTCAATCAAGGGGAATAATACTACAAAAGTGAAAGGTGTTTATATATCTATCCTTGCACTCTGCAGGATTGTCTTTGTAATGTAGTATATTCAGAGGTGGATCCAGAGCCAAACATTGGGGGCCATCCAATTCCTTCTATAGTCTTTTCATTCAACACATCTCTTAACACAATTGTTTGCTATATGAAATGTTACTGTTCAGGGGGCCATGGCCTCCAGCTCCACTGTTAGGTCTGCCCCTGTGTATATTGTATATTCATAAGCATATATTGTAATCGAATATATATAAATATATACAAAAATATTCCTCAACCAACAACTCATATTGCATAAGTATGATAGCCATCATAACTCAGAAGCACCAAGTAGCGTTAATGCCTGTTATTGACTATGGAAGGCTTATTTGGTACAATTAATGTAGCAGTATGGCTACAATAGCTATAATGAATGATGAAAAGGGCAATTTGGTCAAGTTTCACATCTAAAGCAAAATGATTACTAATAAAATGAGCTACAGCCTGCTTAGCAGCACTATGAGCAATATGGTAGTTGCACACATGAAATTTATACTTGAAAGTATTGCAAAACTATTATAATTGATAGTTGCTTCTTCAAGAGACAAGCTTACAGCCCATACTGAGGAAAGTGGCAGTTTTTGACGAGGTCTTGTGCATGTTGGCAAGTTGGTGGCATGTGTGGACATGTGCAGTTAAGATTCCGACATGCAACTGCACCTGTGCGTGCATGTGTGTGTGTTTGCACGTGTCAAACTAGTAGCATGTAGATCAGGGGTGGGCAAACTTTTCAGAGCAAGGGCCATATTCACAGATCCTAAGTTTTAAAGGGCCACACATAAGGTGACCATTGGTTTCTACCTATGAAAAATCCCTGATCTATGCCTGATTTTTCTTGCAAATGCAGGCCCTTGGACAACTGAATGATCAATATAGATGTAGAAGTCCAATTCAGAGCTGGGAGCCCCATACATGTCACAGATCTTTGGTGATTGATAAAATCTCATGTGGGAAACCATAGCCAATGTGCTGAAAAATGGGGGTCTGTGGGCTTGTCCCCACAAAACTTTTTTCAAAGTAACACCCTCTAGAACTTTAGAAAATGCCCATTTGCAGTATAGCATGTATTTGTTTCATCATTAATATTCATGCTGAGAAGGAGAGACTGATCCTTCAACCAGATATCCTTGTATGTTGAAGACTTAGAATAAAGAGGAAAAGACTAGGTCAAGCTTCCTTTTTTGAATGAAAGCTAACATTATAAACAAAACAATCTCATGCTAGTACACCAAGAAAAAGACAGTCTACTGCAAATGTGGGCTACATGGATAACACTTAGGATGTAAAAGTAACATTTTCCCTAACAAGGTCATCATCTATACACTACCTTTGCAGTGAAAAGCAAATCCAAGAAATGAAATTCCTACAACTTGTGCCAATTCTGAAAAGTCATTGGTGGGCCGCAAAAAATTACCTGGAGGGCCATATCTGGAAGATGTATTTCCATTAAAATCCCCTGAAACTTCCCTGACAAATGTCCCTTTTCCTTGACATATTTTATTCTAAGTGTCATCCAATAGAAGAAAAATTATAGGAACTGAGTAACTCAAAGTCACCAGCAGGGATAGACTTAAGAGATTATTATTGTGAGGGCTGTACATTGTTGAAATTCTGAAGTTTACCAAATGGCATAAACAGTGGCTGCTTGCCTATTTCTAGCAGAGGTGGCCATCAGTAGCATGTCATGTAAGAGAACAAAAAATGGAGGTATTTCAGCATTGGTTACAAGCTAGGTTCCCCCTAAATGTGTATGAAACTGTAAATATTATCAAAACTTTTTGACTTCACACCCTCTATGACGTTGGAAAAAGGCCCTTTTGGCAAGCAGGACAAACATTACGTTCATCAATGATCTGGTACTCCTACGACTTTTCAACCATATATATTCCACAGAATAGATAATGGTATAAAGGTGAAAAATAATGATTTAAGTGTGTTGCTCCATTCTCGGATGTCAGTATAAAGGGAAAGACTTCCCTGGCATTGAAAGAAGAGCCAAATTTCCCTGACACTTTTACGAGTGAATGGATTTCTCTAACATTTCCCTGACATGGTAGGCACTCTAATGTAGTCAAAACTAAACCTGCAACCTAACTGCTGATCAATGTTATAACTGATCTTGCATTCATTACGGGAATATGGTACGTACCATTATCAGAATTTGCTAGTCTGGCCACACCCTCATCCCACCCCTTGGTAACACTGGTAACACTGACCAAACCCATGCACGTGCAAATCTCGTGCGTGCAGCTGCCATATTCCTCATTATGGCCTATAACTCTGGAGGGCACTAACATGATACATAAATCATCTCATGGTCTTCAAAAACACAATCTTTCTCAGCTGCTCTCTCGCAAAGGCCTTTAAGTCGTTGAATTAATGAAGAGAGGCTTGCAGATTTAACGGTTCCTTGTAAATAATACTGAATTTGATTCTGCCTTGGGACACTTTGCAACCCTGCTTTAGCCGCCATATTTAAACTTGGAAGAAAACAGCACAACAGCA
>OLMO02000001.1:21167002-21180182 GCA_900291935.2 Cassiopea xamachana | reverse complement strand
GGGGGAGGATTAAGAGATGACAGACAGTTAGACAGCAAACCTATAGTCTTCGACGGACGCAAAATTTGGGTGTTAATCGAAAAGTACAACATAAAATAAATGAAGCTGTATATTCTGCAAATTATAAAATTAAATTTCAAACATGAGTAGACGCTATGCTTTTAATTTTAATGTATTTTCCACAGGCAGGCACTGACAATCAATGCATCTGCAGGAAGGTCCATCCCAGCTAATTATTCTAAATCTACCAAATGTCTGTTAGCTAAAAACAAAATTGGATGGGCGTTAGCTCCATACTTGAAAATACACTACAAAAAGATTGTGTTTTACTCAGGGGGTAATTTCTAAAAATGTTAAGAAGGAGGGCTCTAGGTGCGATGTCATAAAATGAGTGTATCTTAGATTCAACCACGCCCATATCTTCAAAGCGAAATATGAAAAAAAATTTCTTCAGTTATGAAATTCGTCATAGCAATACAATACAAAACATTGTAAACAAGGTCATTGCACTTTGAAAAACAAGATCAACGCAAACATTTTGAGGGACTTAGACTCCCAAAATGGGCAAAATTTTAACAAGGAGTCTCCGCCCCCCTTAGCTCCCCTAGAAATCGAATCTGATTTCCTATCTCTTACTTGCTATAAACTGAATTGAATTCAAACATGCCGATTCTGTGTTTGCGGACAACGGCCAAGCGGCCATGTCAACAGAAAGTAAGTAGCCTCAAGAGTGTTTTAACGAGCCGAAAGGGCTGCTGTGAAGATTGCCAAAGGTAGTTGTTTTCATTTCTTCGTGGGAAGAGTGAATGTAAACTTTTGCAGGTGTTGCTGTGTGCAAATTTTAGCAGCTAATGCAAGCCATAGAAGGATTATTTAAAGCATTCCATGCGACTGGCTTACAAAGTTTAGCTTGCGAAGGAAACGAGCTTTGTCTCACTTGTGTTCTGTTGTCAGAGCTGATTTCTCGAGATATAACATGAAAAAATGGATGAGGTATGTTGTGATTTGCCCTTCTCTCCACGCATTGTTGAACAGTAGGTTGCTTATAAATTTATCCTGCTGATAATTACTGCTGTTGTACATGAAAGCTGCTAGATACGAGAATGCCATCTATTCAATTAGGCCTTTGCCCTAGAGTCATAAATATAAGAAATAAGTCAAGTTCAGAGGTGAGCGTCGCCGTAAAGTATAGCGTTGCCAGGTGATCGAAATAATTTCCAGCACTGCATAAAATATTGTCAACGAATTCAATGCAGATAACTGATTGCTTTTAGTTGGAAATTGTGCGATTTCTACGGTGCTTACTGCCACAATATACCACTAATCAATAAATGTCTTCATGTAAATTGTTATTTCAATGGAGCTTGTAAATGCAAAAGAAAGGCGACCTGCCGATATCTTCAAAAAAGCGCTCACATGTTTTCGCAACACATTTCTCCTATTTGAAGTATAGTAGTTGAATCGCGAATGATAAGCAATATATTTCGTGAGTGTCAATATCAGTGAACACATACGTCTTTGAATTAACGTGTAACCTTACAACTGTTGTGCATAAACTAAGCACACGTACATCCATGAGAGTTCTTTCACTTTAGACACACAAGTTATTTACTTGGGCCCAATTATTTCCAGTGGTCTGCTTGGAATTATTTTTTGGTGTGCAGAATAGCCGTAGGAAGTCTAGTAACAACACGAGCAGTACACCTATTCACTATGTGATTGTAATTGTATGCGTGAACAGTCAACGTCACTTTGATAAACCCCAGATCTACAGTAACTACAATTGTTTTTTGCTTCTCGTGATATGGTAGTCTGTGATTATTGAGAAGCGTATTGGAGGTAGACGGTTTGGGGCAAACAAGAAAGCATATGAAACGCATTCATTAACTAGACTAGTGGAAATTCTAATGGCCTCAAACATAGAGTTTCCTCAAAAATTGTTCTTTAGTTTCTATGTAGTCTTCAGCAACAATATTGGTTTCTTCATTTGAATATGCTAGCCACCCAGGGATTGCTTTAACCTTTTACATTTTTTAAAATGTCAGTTGTGAGCACTTCTTGCTTCTTCCTATCACTCAGTAATGTCATGTGGTAGGTCAAAATTTGCATAGTAGACATAATTGTGGAGATTTCTGAGCAATTGTCTACCTTCTCACAAATTTTATTATTTACCTCATGTTCATCTAACCTAATCCTGTATGATCTCTTTGGTCATAGACAGGCCAGATGGTCTGACATAACACCACACAAAGTCAATTGTAGGTTGAAAAATCAATATTTTATAGTAAATTATTGTAGCTGCTTTGGTTTTGATAACATCACTTATCTAACTAGTGGACTTTGCAAAATCAGCACCGAGATATCATCTCAATTGTCTATTCATTTGTGAATTTATAAGATTTTTTAGGATAAAAGCTCCCTTTGCATGACATAATCTCCAATTCCTAACCTTTAATTACAAAACCTTTCTTTTGTATGACCAATTTGGTAGTTTATTCTCAAGCATTCTCCCCTGAACTTCATCAGAAATAAGCTGGAAAGCCATAGACTGTCCAGCTTAGTTATCATAAAGCACAAATTTTGCTTGACTACTAACTCCTGCACATGGCTTTGTTAGGTCCCTTAATCAACAACAAAAGTATGCTAACCTTTTGAGTTTTCAGCTGAGGTAGTAACAATACATTGATTTTTCTCATTAACGATATAAATTCTTTGCCATTCGCTTTAGTTGATGAAGGCCCTTGCAATTTTTTTGCTTAATAGTTAGCCATGGGGAGCAAAGTGCTATAATGAAACTACAAATGAGAATTAATCCACTGAATTATCAAAGTGAATACTTATTGTTGCAGGCATTACAGAGCATGAGGCTGCAATTGTCTTTTGCTCTATGCATGCTGTATGGTAACTTATTTTGCAAGTGTGTAAAAAAGCGCAAAGTTCTTCTATATGCAGAAGGAATGAGGAGAACGTGCCCCCAAACCCCCAGTTTTGGTTCCCCTTTGATAGTTGCCACTAGTGAAGACTTGCTCTAAATTTCTGCAAATATTATACATGTTTTATTGATATTTCAATACTCTGTACAAATATGCCTGTCCTATACTGGATAGTAGAGTTGGAAGCATTACTGGGGGTACTTGGGACTGGATCTCTAACAAGTTCACTGAGCCCCCCATTGTTGCTCAGATATTAGAATATTTTTGTGCACTGGCACCTCTTTCAAACTTGCATTTCAAGATTTTATGCCAGTCTGAAAGGCTCAGCCCTTTTTACGTGCTTCGCGCAAGCACCCCAGCAAATCCTACTTCACTTTGTTGTTAAATTTCTCTAAAGAGACTGACGCGTTGTATCTCACGATCAAGATTTGTTGTTCCGCCGGTTTCGAGCTCCAATGTGAACTGCGATGTTTCTTTGAATGGATAGATGGGGTCTCTATTTGCATGCGTACAAGCAATCACAACACGACTTTGCTGAAGGTGTTTTGCATTCGTGCTGGAGTACGTTTCTAAGCAATTTGCCAGGTGTACTGTGGCTTTGAAAATGCTAATAGACGTATATTGTGTGAGAGAGATCTGTTCGAAATACAAGTAATTACGCAAAGCAATTTATTACCACACTTTCAAATTTCTACATTCTAGAAAGGTTTCAGACTGTTTGATTGATTGATGGAGTGATTGAGTGTTTGATTGATTGATCGATTGAGTGATTGATTGATTGATTGATTGAGTGATTGATCGATTAACTGATGTATTTATTTCCTTATTTAATGCTTTTTTGCAGTATAGATATTGTTTTTGTAATTGATAATTCAGAAACACCAACAAGTCAAACAAGAAATGATATTATTCAGAAACAAGATATAATTCAAAAACAAGATTCTAGTCTACCAAGCACTGGTGGAGAGCCATCTGAGATATGGAAACCTGATGTGGGGGCCATTTGCCCGAAAAGAATCTCTACTCATTGCAGAATATACACATCAGGGCTTTCTACCTCATTGAAGCCGCTCCTATGAAGGATCAGATACCATCGACACGACTAAACATTGATAAGATTATCAGATGTGACCGGGCCATAATGCTACACAAGATTCTTAGGGAAAAGTGCCTAGAAAATCCTAAGGAAAAGTTCACGCATAGGACTCAGATCTTAGAATACAAAACACTGAGCATGAACAATCTGCAAATACCTAAACCATAGTTGGAGATTTCAAAAAATAAATTTTTATAGGTCGGTGCAAAGGTCTGGAATGAGATTCCAAACTAAATTAGAAACTTGGAGTCTACTCACCCTTTCAGACAAAAAATGAAAACCTACCTGTTGGACCAATTGTTGTAAATTGGGCGAGCATGGGATAAGAAAGGACTAGATGTGAATTTTCTTCTAATTAATCAATCAAGTGAAAGCTATTTACATTATTCTAAGATTATATCAAGTTCTACTCTGCTCAACTCAATTCTCAATTCCAATACATTTCTAAATCTGCTAGCATATGCAACACATGCATACCAAATAGGCGTAGGTAATGGGAGCATGGGGAGAGCATCCTGAGAAGGCGCAACGGAAGTGCCCGAAACAAGAGCCCAGTACCCCCTTTTAGTCCTCCGCTGCGGCCCTTCACAACACCAATAAAGTAAATAATAGTATAGAATTAGGCGATCCCCTAACATGACCTCATGGTAGAACAGTTTAGAGTTTAGCTTTTGTATTTTTCCTGTGTAAATACCCTTGCATGTGCAAACACTTTTATTACTGAAGGAGTATCATGATACACGAATATAGCATTATTTTCTTTAAAAGTGTTTTGGTAGAGCAGGGTTTGTCATTTAGTACGTGCGATCGCACGCGTCCTCACACTCGCAGATCAAACTGCGCTTGCGATTGATCATAGGTACTCTCGAGCGTTTTCTGGCGACGTCAGATCCCGATGTTCATAATTTCCAACCTAGCACATTGACCGCAATCATTTCTTACTGCAAACTTTCCGGAGTAGCGTTTAGTCTGACTGTGAAGAGTTGCTTTTTCGCTCAAACAAGGGAACTGCCGTAGCTAAATGCTTAATTTTATTTTAGGCTGGCTTCCAGTCTAGCTAATTAGTTTGCTAGTTAATGCCAACCAAGACTTAAATACAGGCTTATGTATTACGGTGAAAGAAAGAAGCTACGGTAGTTTTCTTGTTTGAACGACTTCATTTAATAAATGTTATCTTAGCTGCACCGTACAATTTTTTTCTTCGATTCTTGATTTGATCTAAGCGGGTGTATGTAAAGATTTTCTTAGCAGAAATTAAGGAGAGTGACTATTTGAGGATACAATCTAAGACGTAAAAATCATTAGCAATTGCCGAATATCAAGACAGCAAAATATGGAATTGAAAATATTCAGTATATAGGCCACCATTTATGGGAGGAAATTAAGGACTCTGACAATCTAATGCCGTGTCCACACTACACAAACTAACCTAGGTTCGCCCCAGGTTAGTCTAATCTGGGGCGAACCCAGGGTGTGTCCACACTGAAGTTACCTAGTTTACAGTGTTGACAGAAACTTGGGACGAACCTAGGTTAAGAGGATCTACGCATGTACAGGAGGCATGTTATTCTGAATCCTCGTTACAAATTTGAATCAAATATAATGGAGAACAACGTGTACGGCACTAAAACTTGTAGTTCAATTATTTTTCTAAAATTCGGAATGATAACAAAGCTTGCGATATTTTTGTTGAAAGAATATAGAGGAATTGAACTTTTGAAAAGAATTATGAATGTGTTTATGCCGCTGCTGATGTAAATCAATAATTATACATACGCAAGCACAATTTACACTCAGAAAATCACTCAAAAGTAACGATCAAATAACTGAAGCCGCCATTGCACATGCCTTAAGTGTAAAACTAACCTAGGTTCGCCCCAGCTTTTTGTTCTCACTACATTTTTCACAACTAAAATGGGGCGAACCTAGGGCGAACCCATCTCCGAAGCAGGGATAAACTTACCTGGGACGAACCTAGGTTAGTTGCGTCCACACTAGGAAAATCTAGCCTGGGTTAGTTGAAATCTGGGGCGAACCTAGGTTAGTTTGTGTAGTGTGGACACGGCCTAACTAATTTCAAACAAAAAATAAAATCATGAAAAGGAAGTACTGGCATCTGGAGGTTGTGCAAAGTATTTGATAATGGAATAGGGTTTTTATAGTTGTATTCTTTTTCTCCTAAAGAAAGCTGTATAATAATTGGTTTTTTATTTTATTCTGTTGGCATTAATTAGCTATTTAGCTATGTTTGTATTAGTTTTCCAACATGAAAGAAATTTTAAATAAATGAATACATTCGATCAGAAGTGCAAATCACTCGCATTTCCCAATTACCGCAAGCGCAGTATTCTGCTCATGACAAGGCCTGGTAGAGTTGACAATTTTGTACTAGCTTTTAGGCTTGGCAGTGACAGTACTATCCTAGATGACGATAGCATTTGCACCTGATCATTCTCGTTTTTCTTTTTCTTATTCATTACTCTCAGGGTCCTAATAAACAGAGGGGATGGGAAAATTTCTAAAATTTAATAAACAGGGGTGTCGGAATTTGAGAAATGGCTTTAAATAATTATCAAACGATGGAAAGAACAAAACAGGTTGTCATAAAGCATAGAGCTAAAATATATATAGAAGCGCTCTATTTTGCCTTGAATATTGGGCGTGAATAGTACTAACAAAGAAATTGAATGAAATCAGGGGTTGGTAAAAAAGTCAATTTCCTTGAAATCAATAAACAGGGGTGTCCTAATAAGGTCCGGATGTTGGAAAAAAATCGAAAAATTAATAAGCGAGGGGAACGTTTATTTTGCGCCTGAGGGTACCTTTATCACTAGTGGGATCGCCTATTCGAAGTGAGATGCCTCCAAGGTTTACTGTCCTAAGCATCCTTAACTGGTAAGCAAAGCATTCTTCTTCCACGCTCTCTAATCATCTTCCCCTTTGCCTTCTAATTGATCTCTTTCCTTCTTTCGGAACGGATTTCGATAAGCAGAATTAGCCTTAGGTCTGTGCTAGTTTGGGTGGTTGGAGAGGCCCTTTTAGGGGGGGTGACAATGTCTTGTATTGTTACCTTAGCGTTATGTCATAGTTATTTCATAATTCAAAATTACCAACGCCAAACGCATCCACGTTTCCCTCAGGCTGTGTTTCTCATTGCAGAAAACGTAGCAATAACTATCATGGAAAAACCGAGCTTACATCTCAGTGGCAGAAATCCCGTGTTACATGTGCGTAGTTACACAGAATATCTATGGTTTGGTTGTAGATAATGTGAGGGAGCGGGGATTCATTAATTTGACATACATTGATGTCGGTCAACGTACATTGCAATTTTCGGTTCACGTTTCTGACATTTCGGTTGCTGCGAAAAAAACCGAGATACTTAACTAGAATTATATTCTAATACTTTTTAGGTTCATAGAAGAAGATTCAGTCCACATTATACTTGATCTAGAAGTAGATTTAACTTCTGTTGATGAAATCTAACGTGTCCCGAGCTTTGCTTTCCCAACTTAGAAGAGTTTTCGCCGAGCTCAGAATGTCACCGAAGTGTTAGAAACGTGACCGAAAATTGCAAGGACTTTATCCGACAGCTATGTATATCAATTTAGTGATCCCGAGGGAGCGTCGTGAGTGCTTGACATCAGCAAAGAATGCAAGAATTTCCCGTGTTGGAATGGTCAAAAATGACTTTAGCTTAATTTGTACAGGCCAGTGTTCAGATTCTTTGGTGATTTTTTTGGCTTAAACGCTTGGAATGACCCTGGTAGCTCCCTCGGGATCACTAAATCCCGAATTTTAAAGTTAGAAATCTTCGTTGTTGGTCGTGTTTTTAAATTGGAAAGTTGCCTTGATTTAGCAAGCATTTATGATGATGCTCTAATTGATATCTTAGTTTCCATGGACCTTGTAGGCTATACAGCTTGATTGTCTTGGCATCTCACTGTTGTTTTGATGATAGGGATCGCGCCCCTCTGTTTTAGCAGATGTTATTTGGAACATATTTCTTTCTCCATGACGATTTAAAACACGAACATTGCTTAGACACAGCTAACAAAAAAGCTTTCACCTCACATTTAATTTCGCATACTGGGACTGTTCACTATTGGCTCTGCATAAACACGGTATACACTTTTACAGCGTCACTCTGTATTCATTAAAAATTGATAATTACCAGTTCACAGGTGGAATAGTTCCAAATGATCCGACAATGGCGACTAGATGAAATAATTGCAAGTCAGGAAACACATGTTGCATAACTGTTGTTTACTCTACTAGGATCGAATTTTTACATCAGATACAATTCCAGATGTTGTCCTGGAATTGCTATGCAATTGAGGAAGGCAGGTGAAAACCGAAATTGACTTTCTTTTAGGCCCGTAGACAGTTACTCTGAATTCGGGGGAACACATGTGGAAGTCAAATTAAAACCCAGTGGGCGTTGGCATGTATGACATCCGTGCAAGTAGAAAGTAAGTATGAGCCAAAATAGTCTATTTCCATAGTTAGTCTGGCGGAAAATGAGGATCTCTGGGCTTGCTCCCAGACAAATTTTTCGAGGTAACGCCCTCTAGAACGCCAGAAAACGCCCTTTTGCAAAACGGAATGTAGCAGTTTTCATCATTGATCTTCATGCTAAGATGGAGAAACTTGCTCCTCTACCTGGTTTCATCGAAATGTGAAGATTTAAAGCGAAAAAGGAAAGACTGAACCGAATTTTTCTCTTTGTTACTACGTGCATGTACACCGAAAATAGAAGCAAAACAATCTCTTACCAGTACATCGAAGAAAAAGCATTTCTTTCCCCAGATATTTGGCATGGACTACATTGAATGCACTCAGAAGGAACAATGCCTTATTCCCTAAAAGGGTTGCCATCTACAGAAACAGAATTTCTTACTACACTCATACCAAGACTGAAAAATGAAAAATTGAAGTTTGTCGTACAACAGAGCCAGGATACCTGCATACCACATATCTTCATTGTGGTGTTCCTAAATTCTAGATTGGGTAGAAGTCAGCTAAAAAATGATGAAAAAGTACAGTGTAGAGTACTTCTATATGCAACCTTGGTGAATTATTTGGGGGACAATGCCCTCTGCTCCCCAGTGTCTACGGGCCTGTCTATCCTTGGAAAAGCAATCCAAGAAGGCTCTTTGAGCAGGGAGGGAACTTTTTTCAATGCAGTTGAAAGATCTGATCTTTCCTCCTCCGCAGTGCCTACGGGCCTATCTATCTGCCCCCACCGTTATCTCTCACGCTACCTTTATTTGTCTGCAGATATTGATGGTGTCATTGGAGAACCTTTTTTCAACGCAGAATGGTTTTGGGGAGGGAATGTGCTAGTATTTTCTGTTAGAAGACTACTGTTCTTCTACTGCTATGACAACTGCCTAACGAATGTCTTAGCGGCAGTCACTACTTTCAATTTTCCGTTTATTGATTACGTGGCTTGTTGACAATGATATGAATGATTAGCAGTGATACATTCTTTAGGGTTTTACAAACTAATCTACAGAATACAATCGATAAAATCTTGGACCACGAAATCACGGACCTGTTCGTGAAGTCATCGATATGTTAGCTGAATGCTATTTGGATTTAATGTTTTTGTTTTCAGTTTTTTGGTATTGTATCGTTGACCAATGCTCTCAATTGAGAATGGGAGGAGCGAAGTTTACGTCTAGGAAAGGCATTGCTATGGCCGTTCATGCATCAAGAATGAATGTTGGTTATCCTTCAGTGTAAGGACTTTCACAGCACTCTAGCTTTTTACACCTTTTTTCAAGCAGTGTAGAGTACGTCCTGATGATGTATTGCAAACAGAACCATTAGCTGTTCATATGGGTCTATTTTTGCAACATTCAGTTCACGCGAAGTGGTATCGGAAAGTAAGAATTTTGCTGTAAATTTATGGCTATCTCGGTTATGATGAGACTTTTCTTGGCGACGAAGGCCACAGATGATCGAGTAAAGGATGCAGTAGCTCCCTAGAGCTCATAAATAATTTTTTTGAAACTTCTCGTGTATATAGTCCATTCAAAATTAGAAATACAAATCTCTCTACATACAGGTAATTTGTATCTTAGTGATGAGGTTAACATAAAATTAGCATTTAGTAAGAGAAAAAACCATAACTTCAAAATGAAATAACATATGTCTTACATAGTTCAATAAATAAGAAGATCGGGGTCAGTTCAAGGCTTGTTTCTCATGCAGAATATGTAATACGTGGATCGGATGATGATTGCAGTAATATTCCTCAATGCATAATGCAAGTATAGCTTATCGATATAAAGATCATTGCATATGGCAATGAAAGAGTTACAAGATTTCCCAAAAATTCCTAGGGAGCTAATGGAGAGACTAACGAACTTGACACTACGGTACTTTGAAGATAAATCGCGAGTAGGCTGCATATATTTATACTAATTATATAAAATTTGTATAGCGCCCCCACGCTAATGTACTCAATTGTGCTTTACAGTTTATAGTTCATAACAATGTTCGTTCAAAAGTAGACTCCAATGCCTAAAATCAAATATCTATAATAATTGTTAAACGCTCATATAAAATTTCGTCAGAATACCATTTAATAAGATTGAAAGAATAAATAAAACAATCCAGAATTTCATTTTCCTTATGCAACGCTGAAAAAATGTGACTTGAGGAGCTTTTTGACGGATTCAACATTGTTGCTTTTCTTTACATTTGATGAGAAGAATCACATCAAATTGTGGAGAAACGCTGAAAATTGGATTAGAAAATGATGAAACTTGGCAATCTCTAACTTCAATTGATCATTGCAGTGACGACTAGTGTTGAATACTTCTCTCAATTCTTATCTCGAGATCTTTATCACCACATACACCTGCTCTTGTTTTCCTTCTTGATTTCGTTGTGTGATAATGAGTGCTCCTGTGAAATTATTTTTAGAAACTCAGTTACGGCAAGATTGTATCAGTAGCGACACATAGCCATCTAATCACATATTGGATCAGAAAATGACTGAAAACTTTTCTGTACAACAATCTGGATTGATCAATCTTTGTGGTTTTGTTTGACCCAGCCGCATTGCGATAAAGGTTGCAGACTTCTGCTTGTTGCAAGATTTTTATCTACCGTATGTCTAAAGCCTGGTTTCCATATAACTTTCTAGTGCCGGCGGCCCACCGGGGGCATTGCTGCTGAAGCATGTTTCCATATACTTTTCACTCACCGGCGACCCACCGGCGATGAGCACTCCTCCGTAGAGAATTTTGAAATAAAACTGAAATGAAATTGATTTTTAGTAGTGTTCAAGCCAATCAAACTTCTGAAACTGCTGGCGACCCACCGGCGACCCACCGGCGACCTACCGCAGTCATGTTTCCATATAAATTTCTCGAGGTCGCCGGCACCGCAATGGAAAAATTTTGAACACGTTTCAAGTTTTCTTCAATGTCTGCGGTGAGTCGCCAGTGGGTCGCCGGCAGTTGAAATGAAGTGTTTCCATTAAAGAATTAAATGTCACCGGTGAGTCGCCGGTGGGTCGCCGGCACTAGAAAGTTATATAGAAACGAGGCTTAATTGACATAGTACTAGGGCCGTCGAGAGGATTTAGAGGCCCTGGGGCAAAAGTGAAAGAGGAGACCCTAGGCGAGCGAAGTGAGCAGAAAATCTTCAGTGTCTNTTTGAAGAAGGCACAGGAACGCCATTTTTCCAGGATACTGCACAAGACCATTACCGAAGAGTGTATTTTGAAGCCATTGACCTTATTGTAGAATCGATAAATCATCGATTTACACAGCCAAGCTTTAAAGCATACGAAGAGCTGGAATGCTTAATTCTTAATGCCCTTCAGTCAAAAGACCTTGAAGATGGGCTTCAGTTCTTGAAATTACATTACAGTGGTGACGTTGATGTTACAGCTCTACGCTCTCAGCTATGCTTGTTGCCAGCCGTGTTTAAAGATGCTTTAGGCAACATTTTCTGTTTCGACGATTTTTTGAACGAACTAAAAGAGCTACCAAATGAAGAGCGTCAACTAATTCGTCACGTAGTCACCAGTTCAAAGTTACTGCACGTAAATCCTGCTACAAGTGCTTCAGGAGAGAGATCTTTTTCAATGGCAAGGCGTCTGAAGACTTGGCTAAGATCGAAAATGACACAGGAGAGATTCAACAGTTTGGCCATTCTTCACTCTCATAAATGCAAGACTGATACATTGACATTCTGTAGATTTACAAAAAGATATTTTGAAAAATTTGTGTTCTAGTAAACATCGTTAAGCTAGCAGTTCTGTTATTTTAAAGTTAAATTTCATTGTAGCACTTGTTGAAATTATGACAAAAGACTTTATCATATGTGTAGTCAGAACAAAATTTTTCTTCAGTTCTAGCCCCCCCACTTTTCTCAACCCTCCGCGGTACCTGGTAACTGGGGTGTTCAGTAGAATTTTGCTTACACCATAGGCATGACATCCGGCAGGGGATGAAGTTATGGGAAACTTTTGCAGGGGTGGCAACCCCAGTTTGCCGAAAAAGAAGACATACAGTAAACCAAATTTGCCGACAAAGAAGGCTTTCCTCTGCGCACCACCCTAGATGTCTGGGGGGAGTGCGACATCCCCGCACCCCGTATAGCTACGTCCCTGACAGACAGGAGTACTTTCCGACGAGTTGCAAGACTTAACATTTTCCTACCTTGCTGATTTGTCTACATATCACCCAGTCCGACAAGGGGGTCAGATGGGTAAGAGTGCGTACGCAATGGGAGAGGGGTGGCAGCAAGCGTTTATGTGCGTGCGACGGGGGGGTCAGATTTTTGCCATTGTGGTGCGTATGTACTTACTGAATGACCCCTAGTTGCAGTGTCTGCCGACAAACTACAAGGTTGACCAGGAAATGACAAGAGTTTTCACACCCCCAGACAAAACCTCTGTTGACAAATCATAAGATTTTGTATGTCACTGCAAATGTTTCTTTTTTGTATGATGCAAGCCCAAGAAGTTAATGCTGCTGCGTAGCGGAAGCAAGGTGTAATCAGTGGGGTAATCACTGAAGCAAGATGGAATCATTGATATGATGAAATCAATGGGGGTAACCGAGTTATGTTGGAGTTAGGACACCCAGTGACGTGCCGAGACACCTTTTGTTGGGGGGGGGGGGGG
>OLMO02000001.1:21154972-21166988 GCA_900291935.2 Cassiopea xamachana | reverse complement strand
GGGGGGGGGGGGGTGTTTTGACCAATTGACCAGAGCTATTGTTACTAAGAAAAGAAGGTCACAGAAAATACTGTTGCCAACTCTCTTGCAGCATGGATGCCTTTTGACCAACTTTCTTGCAAATTTGAAAATATTGTCCCAGTCGGCACATACCCTGAGGACACCTGCTAAGGACTCCCAAGCTTTTCAGATCCGGAATGGGCCCCTCAAATGCTTTCAAGAGTCGGTTTGTTTTGTACTATTTGGAATGAAATTATGATGGAGCCCCGAGTCGTACTGAATCCTATGGGCCTTAAGTGCCTCTCTTACGCTAATGGCTAGAATTCATAGCTATTGCTATTATCTTTCCAATGGTATATTGTCTTGAGCTATCCAACAAATGCACTGGAAGTCATCCAGGATTTTTGTCCATTTTTATCAGACCAAGAAGTTAGCTTGTAGTTAATGGGCAAACATTGTTTACTTTGGTGACTAGATAACTTGAAATGTTACTAGATAGTTTTTTTTACACTTATATAACATAAATTTAGATAATTCTTGCGTGGGAGAAAATCCCTATTGTGGTAGATGACATCATTTCGATTAGAGAGAGCGAATTGCCATCTTTGCGAGGTTTAATCCCAATTGTTCACCTAATCAAGAACATAGCCAATTATTTACAAAGTGTATTACTGGTGCAATTGGCTGTCCTCTAGAGTCTCTTTGGTTGCGTGAAACATATCGTATTGAACTATGTGAGACCTTATTTCTTGAGCCTTAGATCGAAAATGCCATAGTTCTAAAGGCGCTTCCTTTGCTTAGTAATTCTCTTCTGCATTGGATAACTGTTGTAATATTACATGGGCATTGAAAAAAGATTCCTGGCAGATATGTCCACAGGAGATCCCATGTTGGCCATGTTTGGTTTCCTTGATAGTGTGCAGGAGGAACAATGCAGTTGTTGTTATTTGTGGGCACAAGATTCCCATAGGGTACTGAGTCCATTGTCGATTAAAGAATGACGTTTCTTTGTTGAGTAACAGGACATTTTTCTCGTTATTGGTTGTTAAAGGAAGGACGTGTAAAAAGTTTGATTTGTTTACGAGATGAAGCAAGTTGGTTTTTCGCAGAATGGAGTATGGGTTCTTTTTCTTCATAGTCGTTTTTATGGGCCTTTATTTATAAGTTCTTGCAAACCGATATCATGACCGAATTTTGGGTGAAGTCGCAATGAAAAGTTTTTTGCGTAAAGATTAATTTAGCGAAATTCTTTTCCAATGTTTCTATAGTTATGATATTATACAATTTTATCATGATTAAAGAGCGTAACTATTATTCTTGAGTTCACGTTTGTTGAGATGAAAATTTGCCAATATAGCCCTGGGGAAGTAGGCGACATTAGAAAACCATAACGAGGCCAGAATGGCAGCTTTGTTTAGTAGATGTATAGATTTGGACGTCAGTGGTATAAATGTGTTTTTCTTGTTTTCAACGTTTCAATGTGAAGTCGGCATCCATAGTGCAAAATAATCGTTGAAAATTATTAATCTTGTAATGATTAAGTTTGATGAACATTTAATTGGATACTAATAGAAGCAAAGCCATTATGGTCAGTATCAAATGCCTCCATACTGTGCACTGATGAGCCTCTTTCTCAATCTTATGCCATGTTCTAAAGATGGCGATTAAAGCTTAGCAGAGGTAATATTATGATAGATTGTAATAGCAATGCATCTCACCATGTTCCCGCCCATAATCTTATAGCTAGAAGATATTTCATTGCATCTTCCTCAAATGTTGCCTCATTTCATTGATTCATTGAATGATTGATTTATTCATTCATTCATACATACATACATTCATTCATTCATTTTATCATTCTATCATTCACTAATGCATTCATTCATTCATTCATTCATTCATTCATTCATTCATTCATTCATTCATTCATTCATTCATNTTTCATCATTCTATCGTTCAGTCTTGCATTCATTCATATGAATTCATTTTATCATTCTATCATTCAGTCATGCGTTCATTCATTCATCCATTCATTCATTCCTTCATTCTATCATTCGGCCGTGCATTCATTCATTCGTGTATTAATTTGGTCATTCACTCATTCATTCATTCACTCATTCATTTATTGGTTTGCAATATTTTTCAAGGCTAAGTTTCACCTTTGCCATGGATGACACTACTAAGTAAAGAGCTTTTGATCCAGCTCCTCTTCATCCTTAGTTTGCTTTGCATATTCGCATATGATACATTTGTACCAAAAACAATCACTTCTAAAACCCGTGTATTGCAATTTTCCTATATTTTGCGTTTTACGGTAGGAGAATATTTGGCTTTCTTTGTAGGCATTTGCATGAACCCCTTCCACCAGGAGGCCTTCTTCTTTTGCACCATCCATAGTCGTTGCTCACTAACTTGGTTTGCTGAAAATATTGCCATTGATAGAAGAGTTTTCGCGAAAACCTTGAACAGTAATAGAAGCCATACATAAAATAATGGTGCTAACTAATTTCTATGGTAGCATTAAAGCCTGGTTTCCATATTGTCGTAAGCGACAAAGACGTGTCCAAGTCATATTGGGGGTGCTACGGCGACATCGCCGATCAAAAATATGTGGTTTCCATTAACAAGACTATTCCAGGATCGATAGGGACACGAGGACGATGCATCGGAGATGTTATCAAAAGTTAAACACTTTTTAACTTATTTCATCTCGACGGGGACATTTCGGGGACGTCAGGGACTTCACTATAAGCCTGGTTTTCATATCATCGTAGGTGCCCCAGCAGCATTGCCGATTGTTTGCTGGAACACGTCACCGTCGCTTACGAGTATATGGAAAGAAGGCTTAAGGGACTAGTCTGCTCCTCGGTGCTGGCCATCTCTGAAACTGTTGATCAATAGCTTGCTACTTCAATCGGAGTTGGACACAACAGCAGGGTTTAGCTTCTGGATGTCAAATACTTTATGGCTATAGTTTTTAGCGTTTGTTGACTAATTCATCGACAGCTCTCTGATGAATATTTGATGAGAATGCTCTGATACATTATTAATGGCTGTTAAATGAAGTTGTATTGAAAGGTGGCAGAGCATAGAACTACGCAGTACAAAGGTGGGTAGTGGAAACAATCAGTGTATACATTATATTTGAAGGGCAAACAAAAGGCGGTAATCTGTTGCTGTAGGATACTAGAGCAAAATCTGAGTATTACTTCAACTGATAAGGACTGTGAATAGTGTCACCGTGCAATCAGGGTGAAATTCCAAGGTCATGGTCGAAGTCAAGTATACGGTATCGTTGAATTCACTTATTTTGGGTTTATTATCAGATTTTTATTACATTTACGAAAGTAGGAAATTCATTGATCATAGTCGGCCGACTACTAGTTCATGAAGCTTTTCTGTGGCTCAGAGTGCAAGAGAAATTATACTCCTTAACTGAAGTTAACTGCTAGGATTTATTTGAGACAATCGGACTCTCTCTTGTTGTTCTTATTCGATCACGCTGCCCAGTGACAATAGAAAAGATCATCTAATGCAGACTTGTATTCAGGCTTCTTTTGTATCTGTTAAAGATACATAGATCTTGTTATAAAGCTTACCATCTCTTACTGTCATTTTTCCTTTAGGGTTACTTGATATTCACGTTGTACTGTTACACCGATTTTGGGCCATTTCGTCCCATAAACACCGTTGTTCTCATGTCGACTAGAGAAGTGCCCGAGATATTGTTCTTAGTTTTTCGACGAGCCTTAATATTTCTAACCTTTTCTGTTTTTGAGCCTATAATTGTTCTTAAATTAATCTCAATTGCTAATGGTGCAGCTTCGTCTGAAAATCAAAGGAATACAGTTAAATGTTTAGAAATACGAGCAGAAATGAATTTCGGTGAAACACGATTAGCTAAACAAAGTCTATAAAACGAAATAGCGAACTTAGCCGTTCTGATCTTACCTCATAGCTTTACTATGTCGTTAAGATCTCCGATCTGCTTCTTCAAGTTCCTCCGCCAAAATTACGTAAATAGTCTGTTGGTACTACAGAACTTTTCCACAGCACGAAAAAGCGTCAACATTCTTTTAACATACTTAAAGTACTTGTGGTACCAACAGACTATTTGCGTACTTGAAGAAGCAGATCGAAGATCTTAACGACATAGTAAAGCTACGAAGTAAGATCAGAACGGCTAAGTTCGCTATTTCGTTTTATAGACTTTGTTTAGCTAATCGTGTCTCACCAAAAGTTAAATGTTTGTTGATGTCTTTCTTCTTCATAAAGCAAAACTAAAGTGGGACAAAGCAATACATAGTACATTGATAGTGCATAAGTTAATCTAAAAACTGTTTTTTTCTCGATTACCAAAGAGTCTCAAGTCTTAATGAAACTTGAGCCTTTCATTATGTTTACATATTAGTGATTCTGAGTCTTAATATTCTTATAATCTTTATTCTTGTGAAGAAAGAATGAAAAGTATCTCAAAGCGATTTGATATAAGATGCTATTGTAGGCTTAAAAACACCTTCGACATGCCACTGCCAGTTGGCAATCATCAATGGCCATCGGTGGCATTTGTAGTTGGGGGGCATGGGTTAAGAGCGGCCCAGATGCATGTCCCTGAAGCTCAATTGTCCGTACGACCCTGATATGACTGATCTTTCTATTTCATAGTGTGCTTACTGCTATCATGTTATCAAATGCTTCTTGTCTGTGTTGTTGTAGGAAGAGAATCTGTCCTCTTGCTGATAAAAATGTGAAACAGAAAACTGTTTTATAATCTTTTATGATATATGACTTAATTGTGAGAGACTATGTATCTTATGGCCACGCCCAGGGCTACATAGAGATGTAATAAATTATCATGAAAATACTACATAGTTAATATTCGGTTTAGGTAACAGCGCTCGAGCTTTCTACTGCTAGTTTTTTCATGTTGTCAATATAAGATAGCATTTTAAAGATATTTCTCAACGAAGTTTTCATGGTGCTATATGGTAGGAGTTGTTGAAAACGTTATAATGAATTTTTGCGTAAGCCCCCCTGAAGTTGACTGTCTATCGTGATTATTTCTCCAATATTCCTTTTCTAATGATAAACAACTAGAAGGAAACCGATAATTTATTTAAGGTGTAGTAGATATTGTGCATTGTGAATCGCTCTTATTCACGGTTTTCGATAGTAGCCATCTTTTCGTTGCCACAAGAACGTCTGCCAGTTCTATTGACCTTTCGATACAATCTAAGCGTTGAAACTTTGTTAGTTGAAGTATGAATTTGCTCGAAGCAAGGTTGTAGATCACTTTTTATCTAAATTAATGCAACATTTCGACTGTAAGAGTTGCCAGGGTCTTTTAAAGAAAAATTTAGAACTGCACATAAACTACAGCGATGCTGTGTTATTTTGTTTGCAGATGGGATTGAACTGCCTGCTTTTAGCGAGGAGGGGTAGATGAATGCTATTACCTCTAACAATTCCATTTATGGCTGCATTTCTCCTATCAGTTCATACCAAATCTACCATTTTTACTGCTATTAACTTTCTTACAACCTTGGGTCACTGAATAATAAGCTTTTGAAGTGCACATGCTTTTCGTTTGAACTGCATAAATTTTTTTAGAAATGCACATTTAGTGTGGAACTGCACGTTCAATAAAACCCTGCGAGTTGCCCTTCACTCTTTCGCTGAAAATTTTATGTAGTCTATTCGCTCCCTGTTTTTTGTTGACATTTTGTACGTTGTATTCAGTGATGGTGGAACTTGTTTTTGGTGGGGGGGGCTGCCAATTATCCCAGCTGAAGGTTGGATACTGTTCACCTAGAGGGAGCACACAAGGGGCTGTAACCCCCCTCCCTGTTCCATCGGTTATGATAGCTAGTGCTGTACGTTGTCTTCTACAGTAGCTACAACGAAGTAAGTTCATATCTCCAACAGTTGCAGTGGTGGTGCAAGAGAAGAAAGAAGCTACTGCTGCCAAGTGCCAACAGTATTCGAGGCTAAATAATTTTAACGGACAAAGCCTATCGTTTTGGCTAGAAAACTCCTGACAGTGTATTGAGTTTAGGTGTCGATGGGGGCTCAGTAATAACGCGGGGCTGCAGCCCCCAAGCCCCCGGTAGTGCCATCCTTAATCTCCAGTTAACTTGCACTGCTCAGCCTACCATTACCCAAGGCCTTTCTTTCATATTCCATGTCTTATTATCTGTCTAACCATATTAACTATGGTCTAACCAGAGTCGAACTGTTCGTTTTTGAAACTGTTTAATAAATAAAGCCATCGTCTCCACGTGTACTTTCATAGGCAAAAAACCTTTTATCTGTCGTCGTTCTGTTGGTAACACTCTCATTTTGTAAAATCAAATAGTAATTTTATTATTATTTATCATTGTTAGTTGTATCTATGGAAACTTGCGGCAACCGCTTGATGTTCTTCGGAGTTGAGGTTTTTTGTTTTGCCTGTTGTGGGGTTTGTTAATTGCGTGAGCAATTGTTACATTGTGCTTTGGACCTGGTCCAATAGAGCCGGTGGTAAACGAATCATTGCATCCGACCTCCCATATACTGTTTTTTAAACTTCTCTGTGGCTCTCCGTCGTATGGACGTTGCTGTTATACAGAGGGGGAACCATGTCCGACGACACTATTGTGTTAAACCTCGATGGTGTTAAACCTCGATGGTGTTATTTATTCCAATAGAAAAGGAGCTAGAAAATATTAAATGCTTTAGATAAAAAAGAAATATAACTGGACTTGTTATCTATAGGTTGATAGTTTAACTGGAACCTCTTAGGTAGGAACAAAGATGGTGAATTTTTTTGCCTCACAGCAATTATTCAACACAGTTTTCCGATCTTCAAACGGCTCTGCGATCACTGCAACGTTGTGGTGGCTAAGCTTAAAAGGCTTATTCTTCCGTTCTTGATAGTAGCTACAAAGTCCCAGGTCCATTGGCGTCGTAGGAGCATAGTTTTTATGGAGAGATTGGGCAAAGATTAGAATTTCCAATCTTAAAAGGATAGTGGGTGAAGGAATGAATTATGCGTATTTTCTTTCTTTCTCTCACACAAATGAGCCTTGTTAGTATTAATGAGACAAATTGACTTACCATGCTAGAACACAAATATCAAAATAGGTCTTGTATCCAAAGCGAAAGTACCGAAAACTACTTAAGACAGGCACTTCAAGCATTTAACTAAAGCCAATAGAACATACTGACACTTTTTACAGGAAATTGTGAGTGGCTAAATCCATTGGCCTGCGTGGGATCTTTGTCAAGCTTTGAAAGTTTGTTGTTTGTTGTTAGCAGTGAAAGAGAACAGTCTATCTTTTGTCTCCCGAGCTTGCGGGCTGGGGGTCTGGGGGCTGCAGCCTCCTTCCCAATTGGCCAGAGGCCCATTTCATTTGGGTGATTTATTGAGAAGGAGAAATAGCTTTTGTCGTGGAAATTGCATTGTAGAATAACAGCAACCTAAAAATTTAAAACCCTACGCACAATGAGTAGCAGACATTTTACCAAGAGCCAAATTCGCCATCGTGGCTGATCTACTACACGGTTTCTTCCTTATAAGAAACTTATTCATTTATAAGCTTTCTTAGGTCTCAAAATTCCAGTACTGAGCTTTGTTAACTTTCTTGAGCACCTGAGAGTACTACTTTCCTACAAACCACTTTCTTATAAACAAGAAAGTTTGATCCAGTTTGGGTCCGGTTGTAGAGCTGAGGAAACGATACGATGGCCTTACCCCAATTTACAGTAAATTTACTGTACAATCTTCAAGCATTACACCTCTTTTTTCTGATTTTTTCCAAGCTCACTCTAATTCATTGAGGCTCACGGGAAGAAGCTCAATATTTTATTTTATGTGGTTCTCAGTAAGTAATAGGACTTAGCATTTCTTTATGAAAAATGCTGTTTTCAATAATAGATGTCTCGACTGCTTTGAAATTCTGATGCTGCCAAACCAATGTCTCCTCGAAAACCCCAAAGTAGTGTACAATTCTATGATTAAACTGGTTTGTGGTCGTCGACTGTTATGAAGTTCACAGGATGTCTTAGAGCATGACGTCATATTACGTGTACATGGAATGTACGCTGTGATGCCCTTCTTACAAATTGGCATTGAACTGCACACTCTTTTTATAAGATTTCCTGATTTTTACTAAGCCTCAGTATTATTAATTTTATCTGGTTTTGAGCCGTAGATTATTCTTGAATTATTCTTTAGCACTGAAGGTGTAACTTCAAAAGAATATATTCAAATCTCGGTTGATTTCTTACTTCATCATAAAGCAAAGTAAAAGTAGAGCAGAATATATATTTTGTATCGATAGTGCACAAGTTATTCAGAACGCAGTATTATGATTCGAATTGGCAAAAATCGAAAGTCCTGATAAAGCTTTGGCCTTGTATTTTTCGTAAATTATTCTTTCATTTCTACGATTCTCAGCCTAAATACTCATATAAAATTTATTTTTGTAAGAAAAGTGTGTATTACTGGAAGTGGTACACCTTTCTGGCATTGCTAGACCTGTAGACTATAGATTTTAGGTATGCTTTCTTACAATGGGCGTGGCTGTAAATGTTTGCCATTATTGTTCAAATCATAGTCATGTCTGGTCTTCTTTAATTCACTTTTTCCTTCAATTGCCTTTTTCTTTAAAGTTATTTAATCTTTCATAGCAATTCCATTTTATTTTCAATCTACTCATAGTTTCAACTTTGATATTTTGGTTCTTTCGTGCACCCGCTATCGGTTCATAGCGCTGGCATGATTTTGATGCTAAACTCAAAGCGGCTTCTTCGAAATCACCGTTCCACGGTCGCTCTGGTTGACTTTGAAATTGATAGGATCATTGTATGCGACGCATTTTTTCTCAAATAATGCAATAGTGCGGAACACAAGTCGAAACTTTTAATAACACTGTTGTATTTCTTCTAACATTATTAAGTTCTATAATGTTATTGGATTAATATTCTACCTTCTGAGGTTGGTTGCAAATCACAATCGTATTTTGTAGAAAATGTTATGATCTTCTTTCGAGTCAACTTGCCAATGTCAGTAAGCACATTTGCATCCGATGCTAATCTTGTTTCACCAGTTAACAAGCAATGGCCTAGCCGCTTTTGTTAGACAAAAGTACGGGATCTTTAATAATGTATTAGGCTTTGATTCCAGCACTCTTCCATAGCATATTTATATTTGGCCCAGTTATTTCTTGAGGGACTAGCTCATCTTAATAAATTATGCGAGTATGGCTCTGTCTATATATAAATAAATATAAAACAACAACACCAACAACAACAACAACAATGATTACGGCTCCTCCGCAATGCCGTATCAACATAACCAGTAATGTCTTAGATATTACAGGCCCTAGCCATGTTTTATATTCGTTACTAAAAAAACTAAAAAATTTGTTAGCGAATAGTATTTGAAATATTTGGATATTTGGCAGCTATATAGCGTAGTGAAATCCGTCTTATACGTCATTTCGTGTGGTCCTTTGTCTTGTCTTTACTTAAGTTTACCTAAACTCACTGGTGGACGTCATTAAAAGTATTTGTTTTGATTTCCCACGCTTAAGGCTCATATTTCCTATACATTGCCATGTTTTTTTTGAAAACTAGACTTTATGCATTGCCCCCAGATTTCATGTGACCTATTTGCCGGTATAAGCAGTTCTATTATCCGGTGGTTAGATATAAGCTCGATACCAAAACGTCTCATTGAAGTTTAAGTTCACTTGGTGACTCTGAGCATCAATGCAATGGGGTGTGTTTCCTCTGGTCTTTGCATTCAATTCATTTATTGCTGAACTCAGGGATATCTGCACAAGAGACGGCAGAGGAGGCAAATTTATTCACAAAACACCATTCATTTTGCTATATCATTCGCAATTTTTGCGGTGATAGTGACTTACTTCATTCAAAAGGGCACATATCACTCCACCCCCTTTGCCTTCGTATGTCCATCATGTATGATTTGCTTAGAAATGGTATTGGTTTCACATTTTTCACTTTTTTCCAGGACATAGTCAACCTCAGACTTTCTGATACTCGGGAAGCACTTGCTCATAACATTGAGATACTGTTGAAGAATGTTGTGAAAGCGAACCTGGTAGGTTTTTGTCTGGCTATGATATTATTATTAGTGTAATCCATTGTGATTCCAACAAATTTTAGTTGTGTGGAAGAGTTTCCATCCTATTTTGCTGTCTCCTTCAATACCTTCATGGCTGTAAAATATCAGTTACTGATCGACATGTGAATTTATTATGTACTCAGGATAAAGGCCTAAATGCAAGTAAATGCTGCATCCTATGTATTTATATGTACATCCTATGTACATGGACGTAGTAGCCATGGAAGCAAAGTTGATTTCTAAAAGTTTCAACGAGGGGGACTCTAGGTATAATGTCATAAAATGGGTGTGGCTTTTTTTTGCAACCACTTCCATATTTTCAAAGAAAGAGACAATAATTTAGTCTAATTATGATGAGTATAACTAACAATTAGAAAGATCCCAAGAACCATGTGGCAAATGCGCATGGTCAATGCACATTGAAGAGCAAGATGAACACAAAGGTTGTGGCAGGGCTGAGCCCCCCCTCCAGAAAGATGAGCAACGATTTTAACAAGGGGGTTCCGCTTCCTGAGCTCCCTAGAAATCACCCCTGCAGGGAGGGGCACGTCTCCCCACTTTACATAAATCAGTACTTAAAGTGCCCCTTTCAGCTTACATAGTTGGCCCTTTCTATTTGTTAGGGTGTCCCTGGATGCATGTGCCCCCACTTTTGACTGCTTTCTAGGGGGGCATCGTTGAAGGATATCGGCTCCTTGGAGGAGGGAGGGGGCTAACACCCATGTGGACAAAATTGGACAAGGAGGAGGATGTTTGACTGTAAGTGGACATCCTTTTCAGTGTGGTCTCTGTAAGAGAGAAGAGGGCAGTTAAAGGTCATTTCATCATCATCTTCCTGTGTCAAAGGTTGAAAACTAAATTGGTAAGCAAAAAATTAGTACAATATGTCTTTTTCAAAGATTTTTTATTTTCCATAGCTTTTGCAGCTCTTTTTTTTGTCTTCCAACTCATTGTCCATACAGACAGTGGGGAGGGAGTTGTTAAGCAAAAAGTGGACAAGCGTGGACAGGGAGGTGATGAAAACTGGCAAAAATGTGAGGACATCCTTTATGGACGACCCCCTTTTGTGGTGGATGTTCCTGGTCTGGGGGCCTCATAAAACAAATAGACAGTAAATTTCAAAAGTAGATTTTTAGACCCTTCATATTCATATTCATATTCATGTTAACTTATTTTTACACGAATTAACCTTCAGCAAAACCAAAATAAACTTAGCAATACATCATAGTCATAATGCTTTAGTTACAATAACAAAAATTAAAATATACCTTAGGCTGTTCTTCTAGGGGGTCGTGTTTGATTTTTGTCAGCTCATCAAATATATTTTCAGTTGTTTTTTGAAGTGAAATAGCGTGGGAAGTTCCCTAATGCTTAAGGGGATTTCATTCCAGATTTTAAGAGCTGGGTATGAAAATCCTTTCTTTGCATACTCTAAATTATACTTAGGAATTTGGAGATTTCTGCAGAATCGTGTATTGTATCTGGACTGGTGGGACCTTAGATTGAACTTGTTCCATGGATTTTCTGGGCACAGCTTATTAAAGATCTTAAGATCTTATAAACCATAACGACACGATCAAATGTAATAAGCTGTTTAACTGATAGAAATTTTGGTATCCAGCTGTCTTTTATCCTGGACGTATGAATCATAGAAACTGCTCTGTCTTGGAGACGTTGAAGAAACTCTATTTTTGTATTTGATAAACTAATTTTGAATTTGAAAAGCATCGCAATACCCTGAAAATTATCTGCTCGCCTCGCTCGCAGGGAACCTCGTCCTTCTCTTTTGCTCCCAGGCCTCTGAATTCTCTCGGCGGCCCTGGTTACAGGAGCAACCATTGACTCGTTTTATTGAATCCAACGGTATTGATAGATGAAGTATTT
>OLMO02000001.1:21135641-21154872 GCA_900291935.2 Cassiopea xamachana | reverse complement strand
TATCTAAATGCGATAAGAGCATCGAAATCCTGTATTGCGATGCTTTTTGATGCGAAAGTCTTCGAAACGAAGAGATATGGTTTTCGTAGTTTAACCATGTTTTTCTGAGGCAAATCCCAGCTTATGTCTGTCAGTGCAAATTTCATCATGATGAGATTGAAATTAATTAGCACTCAAAAGTGGATCATTTCACAACTGGGCCCAATTAATTCATCGATGCCGTGACCTATTATTTTGTACTACTTATTTCGTAATGTCATCGCTAATGTTATCAAGTATGATTGTATTCCTTCTCATTCGTATTGATAAATCTAAGTTCACCACAAAGTGCTTGCAGAAGTACCGATTGCGCACAGCGCGAATCTTCGGAACAACCTTCTTACTTAAGCCTGTCGTATCCACGTCGTCGTAAGCGAATGGGACGTGTCCGAGTAAAGCCTAATCTCGTCAGAGACATCACAGCGCTCAAGAGAAAAAGAGTTCAACAGGTGAGCGCATGAGAGTAGAAGCCAGACCTACTCTCAAACGCGTGCGAGCGAACATAAAACTGGCCGCAGCGACCATGATCATTTCTCGTGTATGCTTGCATACTTTGAGCGCTTCGAGCGCTCGCTCAAAAACGCCTCTGAAGAGATTAGGCTTAAGCTGCTGGGGCGCTCAGGATGGTATGGAAAAGCCTGGTTTCCATATCGTCATAAGCGATGGGGACGTATCCCAGTCATATTGGGGATGCTACGGCGACGTCGCCGATCACAAATGTGTGGTTTCCATTAAGAAAACTGTCTACACTTCGACTTGAACACGACGGCGATGCATTGGAGACGTTATCAACAGTTGAACACATTTCAACTTTTTTCATCTTGATGGGGACGACGGAAACGTCGGGGACAAACTGTGCTATAAACAAACTGAGCATGGATGGTTGCTACCTGTTATCTAAGGAGAATTGCATTTAGCCAATCAGCGTGCATTTCCGATTTAAAAGCTTGCAAGCCTGGTTTCCATATCGACGGAAGCGTTGCAGTTGCATCACTGACCCTCTGTTGGGACTCGTCCCCATCGCGTACGACGATATGGAAACCTGCAGGCATGCCAGAGAGGGGGGCAGATGGGAGGAAGCGCCCCCTTGCCTTTCATTTGGGAGACCAGTGGGAACAAAGTGCCCTTTTTGAAATGCAATGGAATCCTTTTTTAGACAGTGATATGATGCAAAGGAGATCAAATAAGCTATATAAATAATCAAAAATATGATTGGAAGAGAGAGCAATTTGTATATTTCTGCGAAATATAGGCCATGCTAAAGGATGGAACGAAATCTCTCAAAGATGTTCCTTGGGTTCCAAAGAGGTGCCTATGCTAGGCGCTGTCTCAAAGAGGTGCCCGTGCAAGTCGGTGTCCTTTTGCTCCTGTTGGTTCCCCTTGCTCCACTATCGTTCCGGCGTGCCTGAAAACCAGGTGTAACCCTTCTAAATCTTTGTTAATAGAGCACCCAAGTTTGACGTCATGAAAATGCGTATTCTACATTTTTAATTTTGGCTTTAAATTCTGAACTTCGAAGCGTTTTGAAATAGATATTATTGACAAACTCCCGCTGGATCTGAAAAATGATGATCGATATGAAAACAATGATCATTGGGGAATGAAATATGTTAACTTTGTTCATATTATCAAATCATTGCATTCCGAGCAGGTGCGGACTGGCTATTTGTACGTTTTCTTTTTGTTTCAATCTGAGAAATACTCCTATAGGGTCTATTTGTGTGTGTGGGGGGAAGGGTTACGGGGGGCTTGTAGGCAGAAAAGTATGGTATTCGATGTCGCCGCACTCGTATACCAAAATCTCTTTATTCCTGTGATAGACAATGCTGTGTTGAACGTATTCCAGGTGTTACGGAGACTCCATCAGACAACCCGATCAGTGAGAATTGTGGTCAGAGGTGTTTAGCAACTCATGAATTGAATTATATGGAAAATTAGATCATATTAGGAAATCAAGTTGGCTGTCTCACCATTAGTCATGCATGATTAATTTATGACTTCAGTATGAAGGTCTAGCTTCTTCTTGCAAACTTGCATATTTTGCTATGCATTGCTTGCCAAATTTTTCAGAAGTACCTATTTGACATCTAGAGTACCGTAAATTATCTATTATGCCCCCCGAGGGGCTTATTGATTTCAAGTACTTTAGAGGGGGCTTATAATAGAAGGGGTTAAAAGAGAATTTACGGTAAGCCATTTCCATTAGAATGAACCGAGGCCGCACAGTTTTCTGTAGAATGAACCCTAGTGGCAAGGAGGGATTTAGGAGATTATTATTGGGATGTGTATGATTTTGAAGGGTGATGGGCACCACACCCTTCAGAGGCCTAGATTTTGAAGTCACGCCCACTTCTCACTTACATGTTTGTCCTTTCTTTAATTTTTATTGTAGAAACACCAGTTCTTTACTATACAAATAATTCTTTTTACTACATAAGAAGATAATATTTTGAAGTTTGCCGAAAGATACAAAAAATACTGCAGAATTTACCAAATGGTATGGCAACATTGGGAGAGGGTATCGCACTCCCTACCCCTCCAGTAAATCCTCTCTCCAATCACAAGGTGTGGAGTCCAGCATTTGCAATATACCTGGCTATTCAATACTCATTTGGATCTGACATTGGCTCTCTTTTGAAACCATATTTGAAGGCTGTTTTCATTTAGATCCATCCCCTGTGTGAAAGTGACATTTAATTTCATGTAGCATACGCTTTCAGTTCCGCAAACTTCTTAGTGTAGGAATGATCTGAGTTGTTATCATATAGCTAACATCTTTTGCAGATTGCACTGAAAGTCTTTGTGTTGGACCCCTTTGATGAAGAACTCACGCTCATTAGCCAAGGTGGGGATAAGTCGAATAATAATGGAAACGTTTCGCTTTGGGAAAATGGTTCTGACGCCATTACAGGATGGTATGTCTATGCATTGATTTCATTTCATATCATATCGTAAATTCTCTTTTTAGCTCCCCCTCTCAATTTAGGCGCCTCTCCAATTAGCTTCCCTTTCTGGACCAAGAATTTTATTGAGCCCCCCTCCCCTAGAAAATATCCCTCCCCTAGGAAATATTGAATAGTATCAAGTGTAAGTAAGCTTCATAGAAGTAATTAAGCTAAGCTTGATCACGCTCCATAAACAATAGTTCTCAACCTATCAAGAATCAAAGCCACTCATTGACTTGCTGTAAAAGAAACATTCTTTATCAACGTGTACTACACAATTTTACACACGTTTGTTTATAAGAAAGTTTTTTTGGCCCAGTGCTGAAACTTTCTTAACTTTTTCATGATTCTAGTATCAAAACTTTCTTAAGACTTTGTTAGCGTTGAGTGCCAATGTTTTGCGCATGCACATTAATTGAAAATGAGAAGGCTTCATGTACACATGAGATGATGGCAAATCTTAGTAAACAGCAGAAGTTAATCTGACCAATATAACATCCATAAGATTTTGTACACAGATAAATCGAATTTTAAATACATACATATACACTAAAAGACTTTCTTAAGTCTCAACAATCCAGTGCTGTGCTTTCTTAAACTTTTAGCAGATGAGAACTACTTTCTTATAAACCACTTCCTTAAAAAAGCCCTGTCTTGTTCTCTATTCTCAGATTGTAAATATTTAGTTCACTATTGAAAATTTTCAAAAAATTTATTTACCCCCATCTCTTATAAGCCCCCTCTCCAATAAGCCCCTCTCTAGAGTGATTTGAATCAACAAAGCCCCCGGGAGTGTAAATTGAAATTTTACGATGACTCATGAGGTTTGGCAAAGCGAAGCATGCTGCTCTATGCGTGTAGAAATAGAAGGTCGGAACGAGAGAAGTTGCAGAGAATTGGAGAGCTTATTTACATCAGTTATTGCTAAAACAGATTGAGAAAGTTGTTTGTTGACTTAACAAAGTTCCCTATAATGAATACTTTGTTAGCATCTTACGTTCTTAACTTATTGATGTCTGAATGCCATGATGATTTATTTTAATTCTTGATTGGTTAAGATAGTTTCTAACAGTGTCTCGCCGGCTATCATTTAATAGCATATACGCAAGCTTTGTTCACATACTTTAGAATGAAGATACCTATTCCTAATTAATCACTTTGAATCCTTTCTTGATCGTGTAAAGCACTCAGATTTTCCAAATTAAGTCCCAACGCAAAAGGATTTAATCTCTGGATTTGATGCAGTGTCTGGCGCTTACCTAGTGTCTTCAGCCATCTTGTGGTTCTTTCTTTTATAATCTTTTCCTGTTCAGTTAAGCATTCATTTTTATATTTGAAATGCCACCATAGCTGCTCAGAGGAGGAATTCACGCATGCAAAGTGCCCTGTTTGTCTTGTTCTTTGTCGTAACCTTTGAACTTGTTTTCTGTTGGTCGTAACGAAAATAGAGAACCAAAGTGTGACGTCACGAAAATTCTATTTCTAGAATATTTTACTTTTGGCTTTGGATTCTGAAAGAGCACTTTAAAATAGCCATAAAGAACAAATTTCAGCTTGATTTGACAATTAATGACCAAGATATAGGGAATATTGAATGCTGGCTTAGTTCCCATCAAACAACTGTATTCTGAGCCTGCCATATTTTATCCAATTTTGAGACCATTCACCTAGAACTTTCTGCACATACGTATTTTACGGTGCGCTCTCGCTCCACGTGGTCAAAATATAAAAATTCTAAAAATATATCTTTATGACGTCATCACTTTGGTACTCTATCCTTGGCAAGAATGCCTGTGTATTAAGGAAAGATGGTTGAATTATGTTGTTTGTAGTCTGCAAAGTCCACCTCAATGAATGAATTTTGAGAAATGCAAGTTATTTCCAAGGATTCAATTATTATTTCCTCTGCCATACGAACTATTGAGGACTTGGAAGCAAAGATGTTTTGGATACGTTGTGAATCCTTTAATCTTAAGGATGAAGACTATCAAATCGTTTAAAAACTAAACAGTTAATCCAAAGGATGCACCCTTTAGAGAAATTATTTTTTCTTAAGTTTGAATTTTTGTTTTGCAAAATATCATCTGCAAATAGAAGTGGGTATGACCGATGGTAATGGGTGTTGATTCTGAACAGAGCTGAACTATGTGAGTTCCCTACTTTAAACAATTTCAAAAAACAACTCACAGTGTATTTGAAGGGGGGCTAGACTCAGAAATGAAAACACGAATGCCTGGAAGATCAGCACTCGTTTATAGTAGGGTCAAATTTTTATTTCCGATGGGATATTTTAGTTGTAAAGTCTTATTTTATTTGTAACAGGACAAAAACGGCAGCGAAATGCATTTTTGTAGGGCAACTTGCTGGACTCAGGACCATTTGATCAACTGATGATCAACTTGATGATTTACTGTTACCAGAAAAGGCCACTGTAAATGTTTGCAGGGTAAGCCTGACACCCTCCAAAACATATTGAGGTTACATCCCTGCTTCTCCCTAATGGAGGGGTCCTGTAAAGAGTGAATGATGCCTTATATGTTTAGGCCGCAGGGTTGATATGGTGGATTATCCTCTCTGGGATACTATCCTTGTAGTTTACCATTGTGTATTGTGTATTATAGTAAAAATCCACATATAAGAATCTTCATATAGTAAGGACCTACAGCCTGAAACTGTATATTGTGGTTTCAAATAATTAGAACCTTTTCAGCCAGATATTTTAGCTAGGTTCGTATTAATGGTTCATTTTTTCTACTGGTAAATAAACTAAGCCTGTTTACCAAGCAACCCCCTTCATGGATGTTCCAAAAATAGTGCCTACATTTTGTGATAGGCAGGTTCACACATGTGCTTCTAACGACAAACCTTTGGATGGCTAACTATATTGTCATAGTCTTTCAATGCTAAATTATCAACTATCATTTTACCTGGGATTTTTTTGGACTCTATATTAAGAACCAGCACCCAGATAGCCGGAATTACCTCATCGCATAAGAACAAGAACAGGCTCAATTTAAAATTGTAGCTTCTTAAATGCAGGTTTTTACTGTATGAGCATAGAAAAGAACTCTTACAGCCCATGCCCAGAGACACATGCGATCTCATTTACGCGTGTCCACGCAAATGCAAAATCTCGAGCAAGAGAGGAAAATCGCCCGCACCAGCATCACTGGCAACCATTCAAATCACACATGCCAAATAGGGACTTGGTTGTCGCAACTGCAACACTAGTGACTATCATCCTTTGATTTCATAACTCTGCTTTATCCTGTTTTACCCTAAATGAGGCATTTGACTTGCTTCAGCAATAGGAAACTCTGTATCTCAGATGCACAAATCTTGGATAGCATGTGCAATTCCAAATAGGTGAGAGCAATTGCTCCTGCAAGCGAGGGTACACGTGCGAATTGACATTCGTACACTATTTCTTCCGGACATGGACTGCTTGTACAACTCTCTTATTACTTTCTACCTTTCACCAATATTTATTTTACATTTCTCATTTCGGTTGTTTTACTTCTGATATTTAAACATTTTTTTTTTTATAAGAAAGTGGTTTATAAGAAAGTAGTTCTCAGCTGTTCAAAAAGTTAAAATGTTCAGTATAGGTTTATTGAGACTTAAGAAAGTTTTTTATTGTTTGTGTCTTTGAAATTCGACTTATCTATGTACAGAATGTCATTTATGTGATGTTTGCTACCCTCTAACAGTTTAACTTCTGAGCAGCCGTGGCCTAGCGGTAATACACTCGACTCATACCAACGTGGTCCTGGGTTCAAGGCCCATCGTAGGCTATTGGTGACATCAGGAAGGGCGTCCGGTCTTAAATGCTCGCGCCAAAACCAAAGTCCTCCTAGAGGCACCCTCCAAGTCCCAAGGAACTGGGGGAAACGGAGGTAAACTAGAGAAAAAAACAGTTAAACTTCTGTGATTTACCAAGATTTATCATCATTTCAAGTGTTCATGGATCTTTTTCACTTTCCATTAATGTTCATGCAGAAACATTGGAACTCAAAAATTTTGATAAGTTTGACTTGATACTGGAATTGTAAAAAAGTTAAGAAAGTTCCAGTACTAGGCGAAAAGCTTACTGATAAAAAGCTTGTAGTCCATGAGCAAGGTAACATGGTGGTTAGAGCGCATTCCTCCCATGCGGAAGGTCTACGGTTCGAGCCCAACTACCTTTACTTTTTAGTCTTGTTCAACATGGATCCATTCTATTTACCCAACTGTCATTTTTTCTCTACGTTTCGTTTCCAGGGGAGGTCAGGAACGTACGAAAGCAAATGTTTCAGTTATTTCGAACACGAAGAATGTAAGAGAGGTTTTCTCAAGTTTTACTGGAAACGAAACTGGTAGGTCATTGACTTATCGTTGAATAGACAAATGTTCAGATTTGTTACTTAGCTGTGCATTAAAATTATCCTCTATAAGTCGCAATTACTTCCATTCTATGACTAAAGTTCGATTCTCAGGGTTTTGTATATATGCAAATTCGATATTTTCATTCAAAAGGTGATTTGTGCATGTGTGATGTTTAGCGACAGCCTGACTTGGAAGCAAAATAAGCATTTAGTGTTGAGAATTATGCCTTCGCAGTTTTGTTTTTGAGCTTATCTGTAGAAATCTTGTCTAACTTTAACATTCAAAAGCTGTATTAATCTCCTTGGTTTGTAAACTGAGTTAAGATCCACAACAGATTTGGTTCTATATTGTAGAAGCTAAGTACTTATCTGCTAACTCATTGCCAAAGCTTTACCAGCGTATTGCCATTGTATTAATAAGAATTACGTTTGAAAAATTGTACTATATTTGGTAAACATTGAGGGCTATTGAAGTGAGATAATACACAGTAACTATATCTTGTCAGATAGACCAGTTGAATTCACTTCGTCATGCCTGATCTCATTACTTTGCAAGTGTTTTTAGACTTCTGCTGATTGTGACATAATGAAGTATGTTTCTTTACAACTATCATGAAATAAAGCTTAACATAGATAACGAACAGATTCCTTAATGGTTTATAAGAAAGTGGTTTATTAGAAAGTAGGTAGTAGTCGACTGCTAAAAAAGCTAAGAAAGTTCAGTACTGGATTTTTGAGACGTAGGAAGTCCATTAGTGTATAATGCTTTAAATGCGATTTATCAGCGTAAAAAATATTATGGATGTTATATTCGCTGCTCTCTAGCAGTTCTACTTCTGCTATTTACTAAGGATTTATCGTAGTTTTGGATGTACGTTCATGGAGCTTTTCACTTTCCTCTAATGTGCATGTGTGAAAACCTTGGAATTCAGAACATTTTTACTAAGAAAGTGTAAAGAAAGTTTTGATACTGGAATCGTGAAAAAGTTAAGAAAGTTTCAATACTAAGCCAGAAAAACCTTATAAAATAAAAAACGTTTATTTTTAAGTAGAAGAACAGTATTGCACATCGTCAAGAACTGTATTGCTAGTAACAGCAAGGTGCTAGAGAATAGGACTAAAAAGTNTGTCATTCTTCTGAGCGTATTGGAGTATCTGTCATCATAGAAGGCATAGATCTCAATTCTTTGATTGGCTGAGAGTTCTGATCAACGATTTTAAGTCTGTACTGGTAGAGCCATGAAATGTCTTTTTTCCAATCTAATCACTCTGAAAACGGCTCAGCTGTAATATCTGAATACATTTTCATGCAAGTACCCTTCAGTGTAACATCGGTCAAATTTTCGCAGTTTGCTGCATGAGCTTCAATGAATGCGTAGCCATTTGTAGCTTTTGGCTTTCTATTGTTGAAACGGCATGATTTTTACATAGCTCACTTCTTCTTGTAGTAATTTCGTGGCCTGTGCGTGATTCCTCTGGAAAAAATGTGGTTGTTTACACTATGGTAAGAAATTACATCATAGATATATTCATCTTGTAGATACGATAAAGAATTAGTGTTTCTTGTGTATCAAATACGAGAATACACAAGGTTTCGAGATCCTATGTAAGCTACCAATGTAAGCTACCATTTCTAATCTAAGATCCAATGTAAGCTGCCATTTCTAATCTAAGATCTAATTTAAGCTACCATTTCTAATCTAAGATCCAATATAAGCTACCATTTCTAATCTAAGATCCAATATAAGCTACCATTTCTAATCTAAGATCCAATGTAAGCTACCATTTCTAATCTAAGATCCAATGTAAACTACCATTTCTTTGGTCCAATTTTCCTTTATAACCGCAATATTAGACTCAATTTTTTCTTCACCTGTACTCGCTGTTATATGGGCGTCCTATATTTCCTTCCCCCTTGGAATATCCTTCTGTATCTTCTCATCTTTGTGCTTTTTTTCATTCTATCAACACTAGCAATGGCAGGCCGTTTTTTATGTATTGCTCTCAAAGGACAATTTTTAAATGCAATATTCTGTTAACTTGGAAAAGAAGATTTCATCCTCAAAAGAGTTTATGAAAACTACCCATAGCTCTTTAGCTGATCATATTTTGAAACAGAAGGACAAGAATTGATTCTAAGAAGCTAATANAATGGCTTTATCTCAAATCTCCAAAGTGCTGTTTCACAAGCTGAACTTCCTTTGATACGTGATGTGTTTATTCATTACTGGAAAAAGGCATACACACTTTTTTTATAAGAATACCTAACTTTATTCCGAGCCTTAATATTTTTATGTTTTTCTGGTTATGAGCCTAAGATTATTCTTACATTATTCTCAAATGTCAAAGGTGTAACTTTGTCTTGAAATGAAAGGAATATATTCAAATCTTTGTCAATGTCATAATTAATCATAAAGCAAATCGAAAGAGGACCAAAATTAATCATAATAATTATTGATAAATATAAAGAATAAATAGTAAATATAAAAAATAATTATTGATTCTCCAGAAGTTAATCAGAAGCCTTACATCATTCTTAAATTATTTTTATACTTCAGCGATTCTGAGCCTTAGTTTTCTTGTCAAATTTATTCTTAAAAGATAAAAAGTGTGTATATTACTCTCTATACATTGTTTTANATTTAATGCTGGAAAGCTAGGTGGATGCATTTATCTGCAATTTTTTATGTAATTTATATTTTTGCTTTTGGAACAATATTCTTTAAATAGGTGCTTGTTAAGAAGCTGTCTCAAGATGTCATAAAGAGTTTGGATTCTCTTAGTCAGCAGGTGAGTATGTAGTCTGTTGGTACTACAGAATTTAACAAGAGCACGAAAAAGCGGCAACCTTTTTAGACATACTTAAAAGTTTTTTTCATCCGACACTCGTCAGAGTATGAAACGTCGGATAGCGACTGAAAGGTTGACCGAAATAAATAGCCAGATGTAGATACATGTGATAGGATGCGTCTAATTGGTCCCAAGAGTGACCACTTAGGACCTATTCACCATTGTTTACTTGAAGAGTCCCAATTAGAAAACGAACTCTTTTTTATACACAAGACTGGGTTTTGAGTCTTGATGTAAACAGATTCTAAAACACTTAAATGAAAAGAAGATCTTGCTTGCCCAATGATTCGAAAATAAAGCCATGTCTCCGTTCTAGCTGTGTTTAATTTTCTAAAATCATTGTCCTAGATGCGGCTGCTACCTGTCTAATTTACTGTTTAGTTCTCTTTTCCAGTGGCTTCTTTGTGTGAAATTTCCCATTGAAGATGCTGCATTAAGAAACTGTTTTGTTTATTTAGGTTTCACNCGTGCATATACCCGAGTGATTGACCTTCTAGTTTCAAAAATTAAAGCAAATACAGTTGCTGAATTAGGTAAGCTAGCACAAAATTTTTACCTGGAGTTAGTACAAAATCACCACCTAAAGAGCCTACTCTCAGGTGCCAAATAAACGAGCCCCCCACATATTAATTTTTGTATTTTTTCCAACCCCCCGGACCTTATTAGGACCCCCCGTTTATTTATTTAAGAAAATTGGCTTTTTTGTGAATCTCTGATTTTCTTTCCATTTCTTTGGTAGTACTATTCACGCCCAATATTCAAGGCAAAATAGAGTGTTACTGTATATATTTTAGCTCTATGCTTTATGGCAACTTTTTTTTGCTCTTTCAATAATTTTATAGTCCTTTTCTCAAATTCCGACCCACCCCGCTTATTTTGACCCCCATTTATTATATTTTAGATTTTTTCCAACACCCCTGTTTATTAGGACCCCCCGTTTATTTGGCACGTGAGAATATTGTGCAACATAAGCATGACACTTTGTTACTGATTGATTCTCCCTCGAGTCTCTATCATCATTCTTCTGCCATTTCATTTTTTTATAACTAAAAAATAAACAAATACTACAAAACTACATTGACGTTTCGTTGTAGCACCTGCAGCGAGAAAAGACATATAATCACTGATTCCTCACTGCAGATGCCACTTACAATTTCTTTTTAATAACATTAATGTAGCCAAGGGTGGAATCCATGTATGCCTCACACCAAATGTGAAGCAGAGAATTATGAATATAGAGTTATATGGGAATTGAAGCGTTTCTACGGGCACTAGGAATTGAAGACTGAAAAGCATAAACCGCTTTATTTCAATTCTGCAAAGAATGGACACATTCAAATTTTATCGCTCTTGTTAGTATGTTCAATTGCTTGATCAACCAGAGCACTGTAGCCAGCAAGCAAACTTTGATTCATCTACTTTGAAATAATAAAATAGAGCCATTCGCTTTTTTCACATTAGTAGTATCTTTCTTTCCATAATGTTCGAAATGGCTCTTACTGGTGGTGCTGCAAATATTTTGATAGTTTTAAAGTATATACATTTATATTTTAATGTAAAAGTAAAGCCACGATGTTTAATAAGTAAATTAGCTAAATCGATTGATATTTGGGCGGTGTAGCAGGTTTTATTGCTAATACTTATCGATCATAAAGAGCTGTAGCTTTGTACGTACTGGTTCGGTTTGTCAAAGTGAAACGATAAGGCATAGTCAATCTGAGAGGCCTGTTGGCTCTAAAGGACCTCGTCAATCTGAATGGCCTTGTCTCGCAACAGGGCCTAGTCACTCAAGGGTCTAGTCACTAAAGGGCTTAGCACTCTATAAGGCAGGGGTGGCCAACCAATGAGAAGCTAAGAGCCACAATCTTTTCTGTGACATCACAAAGGGCCACATCAAACTCATGGGGACACATGAGCATCACCCCCTTCCTTTCCTCTCACAAGAAAACATCTTATTGAACTCAAGTGAAGTAAACACATATAAGAAGCACACACTTCTAAGTGAGTGTAAGAGCCGCATGAAGCCAGGCAAAGAGCGGCATGCGGCTCACGAGCCGCGGGATGGCCACCCCTGCTATAGGGCGTAGCCATTCTGAAAACTTAGTCAATCTGAAATACCTAATCAATCTGAAGAGTGTAGTCACTCGAGAGGTAAAGCTATTCTAGCCCACCCTGCTAAATCTTACTGTCCAATAGCTTTGACTGCTTTCATTTCTTTTTCTACTTAGGTCTATTTTTTCATATGCACATTTTATTATACAGCCAATAGCTTCGCTCATTCTCTAGCGTTAATAGTTCTTTTGTGTCTGCAAATGATGGTGATGTTTAGTCCTTGTGAGAATGGCCATCAATCGTAACGCAACGATCTTTTCTTTGTAAATTGACTTTGGTATTCTGAGCTGTATCTAGTATCATGAGGCCAATCATGACTTATAGTTTAAATTTGAAATCTTGATTCAATCATATCCATATCTTTTCAGGGAAAATATATGACCAAGATATTAATCAAGTTTGCAGAAAAATAGGATCGCAAGTAAGTTCTCAGGATTTTTAAGATCTGCAGCTCAAAGGAATATGATTTGGCGATTAGATCAGAGCAGATTTTGGTCAGTGATCCTCATCTGCCTTGCATTTATAAATCACCTGACTGCCATATTGGCCATCTTAATAAAATTTTGGCTAGAAACTGCAGAGAGATGGATTCAATTTTACCGAAGAGATTTGCTGTAATCTTCATTATTCTAAGATATGATCTGGCCCAGAAGTTTCAATGCAAAATTAGCCGATGTGCATAAGTGAAAGAATGCTTCAAGTGCCTTGATGGACTTTCAATAGGGGGTCATTCTCTCATTTACTGTTTTTAGACCCCCTCCCCCCTCATAGAACCAATTATTCGCACATTGATCAGGTCTCATTTACTCCACACTTTTAGTACCTTATCAGTATTATCTCATGATAAGCATTTGTAGGTTACTGGCAACTGGTTTATGATGTGATTGATTGATAAGCTATATTTTTGACTCACTGTGATTGATGGATGATTGAGTATGGTTTTATTGACACGTGATCATCGATTTTTAATAATTTATTATCATTATTGACTCGAAATTTGGATTTTTTCTGAATTTTTTCAGCTGTCCAACATTGTAAATGCAAGATATGGAACAATTTTAATGATAGACAAATCTTCCCAAGAGCTGTTCACTAATGTATGTAAAATTTTAATTGTTTTTGTGTGCTTGGATATAGGCCATTCCATCCAAAAATTGCAAGTTAATATTCTTCCTTCAGTCACGTACTCAATATTTTATACAACATTCACGATTCAATTAGGGAATGTTTAGCCCAATCGATGTTAACTTTTCAGCTAAAAAATACAGAGCTATCTTCTATTAATCCTTATATTTGCTAAATAAAGGCTCGATCACATCTTCTCTTTCAATTTTTGTGAGATGAAAGCCTTATACATCACCATACTTTCGTACAATTATGCATGTCTTTGGTTTGTCGTGTGTAGGAGGATCTTACGCGCGTAATCTTTAAGTGAGAGTTTGATTTATTTTTTATCCTTCTCAAGCATTTGGTCAAGCTTTAGGATACTCCAGAGCAAAGAAAAGGATAATAATGATTGCTTTTGAAGTTTCGCAATGCCGCAATTTTTCCAGAAATATTTAGGAGACCCATTTGCAAATCACTAGAAAGTTTGCTGCATTAAAAAGCTGTGTGGCAGCACCCACAATTAACCAGTTGCCTTCCATTTGCTTCTTTGAGCTGTTTTCTACGTCGAGCCATGCGTAGCCTTGCTGTACCGTTGCACCTGATTTCTTAACAGTTCATCACGGCATGATGGTCTCAAACATATGTTCCACTTGGCTTGACTACGTCGCACCACTAATTTAGACTACGGTGCTCTTTTGGTTCTGCTGAAGAAACGGTTCGTTTGGTTCCAGTGTAAATGGGCAGAACCAAGTAACACCTAGCCAAAAGAGAACGGATATGAAAAGAGGGTATTTTGCTTCGGTGTGTAGACAAACGAGAAATGATTTCATTGTTTGCTTTATTATTTCAAGCGCCAAATACCGAAAAGAACTGGATATTTGTGATCAAGTGCAAATTCCTCCTCCATTGTTATTGCTTCCGGAACCATTTCAAACCGTTTTGCGTTTACACTAGAAGTTTGGAACAGTTCTGTTCCAAATAGAACCATTCCAAACGGAGCCGTTCCATTTCCTCTGGTGTAAACAGGGTCGTAGAGTACCTTTTTTTAGAACAATACGGTAAGATAGAGTTAACTTGTGTTTATACGGCCATGCCGTACCAAAACAGCCAGCAAAACAGCCAGAAATCACTTGTTGCGGCACAGCAAGACTTGACGAATAATACAGCCTTTATTGGTATATGCCATAAATATATCAATAAAGCATAGTTTTGAGCTGCTTTACATGTTTCCAATCGTATGGTTTCCAATGCTATGTGTCCAATCTGTCCTTATCTTCGCAGGTGTTTGGACAAACTGTCATGAATGCAGAGTATCGTATAGAGGTAGCAATAAGTTTCTTGTAATAGATTCTGTCTTGTTTCTATGTTTAAGTTTAATTAGGCCGTCAATAGAGCTTGGTAAATGCATATTCTTATAAATACAATACCTCTGCAGCTTATGTTTCATATATTTAGTTGTAGGAACTTTCCATGTTACCTTGTACCATCCCGTATGTGCCCGTGCTCTATCTCCATATTTGTAATTACTCACCATCGCAATGACTTTAATGCACGAAGAATCCTTCATAAATCGATGGGATTTCAATTCAAATTGAATGGCTCCATATTTGATATATTGCAGATAGTATGATATGTGCATTGCTGTTGCAACTTGCAGTAAGCAATGCACTGCCCATGTTAAAAGCAAATAGTCCCATTGCAGTCAATCTAGCATCACACGAAGGTTAGGAGATCGTGTTCCAGTTTGAAGTCCCCCCATTCTGTAGTCCCCCACAGTTTGCGGTGGCTGGCGCTGCCTCTGAAGGCGTTGTGTTGAAAGCCAGACGGTGTTATTTGTTGAAAGGGTGTTCTATGGGATTGCAGCTTTTTACCACTCAATCTTTGGTTCATAGATAAATAAAAGCTGTTTATCAACTCAATACACCAATCCACAAGCTGTATGTATTGATTTGTCAGAGGTAGGTCTATTGCTTTTCAAGCAATTGAAGGCATTCATTTATATGGTGTTATGTTTGGATGCTTCAACTTTACAACTTTGCTTTTGTGTGGCCTTTTTGCTAGATTAGCTTTGCTGAATGTGGATGCAACTCTTAGACAGGGGTGAATCCAGAAGGGGCCAGGGAGCCATGGCTCCCCAAACGGCAATATTTCGTATAGCAGACAATAGTGTTCAGAAACTTCTCACATGAAAAGACAATAAAAGTCCCCCCCCCAAAATTGAAGCTCTGGATCCGTCCCTGCTCTGAGATAGCATCAACAGGTGTATGGTTTTTCTACAATTGCACAGGGGTGTCTTTTTCAATGGTCCCACCACTTATCTTTATTGTGCTTCCTTAAAAAGGGTATCTTTGCATTGGTCTGTTATGTCTCTACACATTTTTTTTATAAGAAAACCGTCATTTTGCCTGATCCTCAGTTTTCTTAGCTTTTCCCGAAATTGAGCTTGAGATCTTCTTAAATTTTTCATAACTTTTACTGACATAAAACTGGCTAAAGTGGTTTACACTTTCGCTATTAATATTATATACTTGAATTTGAATTCCATCTTTAACATTTTGAATGCAATAACGACGAAATATCGATGTTTTGGCCTATAAAAGCATTAAATTTTGGAACTTCACCCTCGTAATTTGCTTCAGATTTTCTTAAGATTTTGACCATTTGAGCCTCATTCTCTTATAAACTTGTTTCTTATAGAAAAAACGTGTACTTAGCCAACCTTTTGTTGGGTGGTCTTATACCTAGAGCTGAGCCAAAATGGGAAACTGTATCACTCAAGATACCAAAGTGTAAAATGTGTGTCATTTGCTTCAGCACATGTGCTGGCCAGCATCAGAAATTTCGTTTGACAAATGTTACAGAAATTGTTTGTAAAACAAGTTTGCCAAACAATGTAATATTTGGAGAAACGCAAGTAACTTTTGACATGTTATATGACAGAGTTTCCTAGTTTGGCCCTGTTTATATAAACTTGAAAATTTTGTCGTAGGATGCAGTTGCAGAACAAGAGTTTAAGAAGCTAGCTGACTACTTCAAGATAGGTAAGTGGTTTGTTTGTTTTCATGTTTATTTCAGTATTCGTAAATTCATTGGAAGTGGGCGTAGGACATAGCGTATGGAAGTAGGATTTTGCTAAATAGATTAGTAGATTATGCTATTCCGGGATAAAAAATATAAACCAGGATAGTAAGTAAAGGAGGACCATTTCAAACCTGGTGTTTATTCTTACTATTTAGTTATCTAAACATTTGTGAACTTTCTTCGTAATACAAAATTGTAGGATTCCAGATATCCACATTCCCTTGCATTACTGGGTGGTGTCGGTATGTGGTCCACTGTATGTTTCATCTCTTCATACAATCAGTAAGAAATTTGTTGAGCTATGAAGGAAATAGTTGTGTCTTGTTGGGACCTGGTGGAATGCCGCAGTAATTTGACTCAGTGGTTAGTAGTATAGCCATTGAATATAACTCAGTATCACCCAAGGTTACACCCTTGACTATGTAGCTCCTCATCGAATCTGTAGTTATTTCACTAACGTATATTAAATCCTGATAAACACAAAGTGAAGTTAAAAGAACTTTGCCTTGTTGAGCCAGGTTAAAACGAATGCTCCCAAATAGAATTGAGCTTTTATTTTTCATTGACTACTAAGCTTTGACACATACACATTTAGTATGAAGCTTAGTTGTGTTAAGGAGAAAAACAATTCCAATATAAGTATCAGGCAGTAAAATCAACTGGGTTGCATTTCGATTCAGCAAAACTATGCTTTTGAGAGGTAAACTGATCTGCAGTTGTTGTAATGAAGAATTAGATGCTGCGTAGGAGCTCAGAATGGCTTGGCAACAATAAATGCTGAGAGCATTCATGGTCCTTACGAAAGAAAGAGTAGGAATTCTTATACTGAATCAAAGGAAATATAGCTATCTTGAGTATATAGAGAAAATACTCTTCTTCAAAGAGATACACATTTTTTATAAGAAAGTTTTTTGGCCTATTACTGAAGCTTTCTTAATTTTTTCACGATTCCCAGTATCAAAACTATCTTATGACTTTCTTAGCAAAAATCTTTGAGTTTCAATATTTGCGCATGCACATTAGTGGAAGGTGAAAAAATACCATGCACACTTGAAGTGATGATAACTTTTAATAAATAGCAGACGTTAAACTGTTAGAGGGTAGCCAACATACCATACATAGCATTTTGTACACAAATACATCGAACGTTGAATGCACTTACAATGGTAAGCTTTCTCAGGTCTCAAAAGTCCAGTACTGAACTTTTTTTAGCTTGTTCAGTAGCCGAGTACTACTTTCCTATAAACCACTTTCTCATAAATAAAAAGACATGCATTCTACAATATCTGTGTTTGAATTAGGAAATTCCCCATGTGAATGGCATCTTGTTCTATTGTGTCAGATACGAGTTTGGATTCATTGCTAATTCTACCTGTTGTGGATGACGATAGTGATGTTATTGCCTTTGTTTGTCTTCTAAATAAGGAAGGTGGAAAGAGGTTTGTATGCGTTCTTTGAACGTGCAATTTCTACATGCATTTAAATGCACACTTGTCTCAATGATAGATAAAGCAGCATTTACGTATGTGGACGTAACAGCAGCCTTAGCAGATTTTCGGACTAGATCGCGTTTTTGTTTTGCAGTTAAACCAATTATTAGCAATGGCATGAATATTTACTGCTATTTTGGCTAAATCAGCAATCTCCTCATCGGCTTATTTGCTCATTCAGTTCATCATTTTTTACAATTAGTTTTCATGCCTTAATCACAAAAATATCTGTTTTAACGTATTATTCGTGACGCCAGTCGCGTTAAAATTCAGATGCGACCCAAGGCAACTCCATAATTTTAGTCTCCTCCTTCATTTTCCCCTCTTATACCCTGTCATTTTTTCTCACCTTAATACTCAACGAAGTAATTATATCATCGNCTCTTTCAATTATTAGATGAAGTAATAAGGGTTCAGTACAGGTGCTTGAATCAATCAGGAAGCCACCATATCTTTTTGGTCAAATGTTCTTTTAAAATTACTGTAAATTTATCTCTGTTAGTTGGCATCCTTGTTTACTCTACTGTATGTGTCATTTATCTACTCGTGAAGGCTTGGCCAATCTTGGCAACATTGTTAGCCAATATGTCAATCATACTGTTGCTGGAATGTTGCTGGGTTTTTCATGTTGTCCATAGACATTGCCAAATTGGGGCAACATTGTTCGCCAACAAATTTGATCCGTCACAAATTTGATGCTGTTTATGTTGTTTTAACTGCTGTGTAAAAATGCATCCTCAAGTAGAAAGAAGAGAACATTCCATCGAGCAACAAATGTTGGCGAAAATGTTTTGGGCATGTGCAAACATGCCGCCAACATTTTTGACCTGAATTTGTTTGCCAACATGGCGTCCGCCACGTCAAATATGACGTATTCACCAACAATGTTGCCCAGTTTGGCTATACCTTGAACTTCAAAAGCCTTAAGAATTAGATCAGATTTTACTGAATGTAATTCTGTATTTAGTTTTTCGCTTACTGACAAAATACTACTGAGTGACGTTGTCAGCCAGTGTGTGCCGTGCTTGAAGAATGGTATGGTGTGGAAAGCTGAGATGATAATCAAACGACGAAATGAGGTAATTTTCCAGATCAATATCTTTTGTGTTTATCAAAATTACACTGATCTAAACTCACAGGGTTCGTGCTGGTTTTGGAAAGTTTTGGAAAGTTATGGAAATTGATAGTGTTATTTTCCAGGTCCTAGAAAGTTTTGGAAAAGAGAGGCTTTCAAATTGGCTAT
>OLMO02000001.1:21082295-21096541 GCA_900291935.2 Cassiopea xamachana | reverse complement strand
TATGTATATATATATATATACACTATATAATATATATCTGTTGAGAAATACAGCAATATCTCTCAACAATGACATATCACAAGTATACACATTATCCATTCACTATTTCATGACGTTATTTTTTAGGGATTTACTATATTAAATATGCCCTTTGACACCGGGGGTACCTGATCCTACATGAATTTAATACTATAGTTTCATCTATACTGAGCATCTATACACACCCTTGTTCATACCTATATTTTTCGCCGCACATACTAGATTCCGTTATATCGATGTTATCATTTGTTTATTGAGGGAACAGACACCCTAAAGTTACAATTATGTACGTCAGATATCATCATCATCATCATCTTGTCCTTCCCATTTCCCCCCGAAGTGGACCTGAGGTCAGTTTTTGTCTGTCATTTGTTTAAAAGAGGTGATCGAGTCGGCTACACTCAATCCACTGCGTAACCCCAACAGTTACTAGGCCGTGCTGTAGCGTAAGCCATTGAGTCTGCTTGTCACTGAAGGGGCCTGGTTAGACAGTTTACCACAAGTCATCAACATCTGCTCTAATCCTGAATCTCTGCGACATAAACCACTATCAACATAAGGGCAGCTGTCTCTCTGTGCCCGCTTGCCACCACATCATCATTGTCATCACCACCATCATCATCATTATCATCATTTTCATCATCAATCATCATCATCATCATCATCATCATCATCNNNATCATCATCATCATCATCATCATCATCATCATCATCATCATCATCATCATCATCATCATCATCATCATCATCATCATCATCATCATCATCATCATCATCATCATCATCATCATCATCATCATCATCATCATCACTTCTTAGGTATATTCCTTTGAAACGCATATATTTGCCAGTTGATTTACAATGAACCTTGAATGATTTATGGACATCTTTTCGCACATCATCATTACTCCATAAATAGATATGACATCGTCATACACAATAATGTATGACATCGTGTACTTGGCCTACCGTCATACATTATTACAGATATCTGCCAACCATATATTGTAGCAGGGTCCCCTGGTTTATTCCCTTGTCATTTATTTCACCTTTACTACAGTACCTTATCTAGACTGGGGGTCAGGTATCCAATGACTCGAGTCGCTGAGATTACCCTGTATTTCTTATTTTCAATTTTATAGTTTATAAATATATATCAAGCTCCTTTATTTTACAAAACATGTTTCGGATACCTAATCTATCATCAGTTGATTAAAAAATGCAATAATAATCATCAGAACACATATTTATACACACTCGAACAGTAGCATGATAAATCGTTATGGGGAGAAATAGAAGGGAATTAGAAACTCAAAGAAATACCACAGTGTTTCACTTGTTTACTTAATATTAGCTTTTCCCATATAATGTAAAGCCTCTTTAATTTTAAGGTGGTCATAGGTGTTTGCTGTAGCTAAAACTATCAAGCAATTCTCACTGCAAGACTTCCTCCATTTATCAGAATTTTGAAGATGTTTATAGATCTGGGAGTTTTTATCAGAATGTAGATGCTCACGCACTCTAGTGGACAAATGTCGGCCTGCCTCACCAACATAGACGGAATTACATCGTACATATTTAAATTTATAAATCCCATTAGAGCGGAGCGATAAGGCACATAGTCTTTATCATTCATCAATTTTTAGTATTAAATGAAGAAAATAATGTACTAAGTTGATTTCAAGATTTTTATAAAACTGTTTAACTAAAGTGTGCAGTTTACGTTTTGTGAAATTAGACAAGGCAAGGTATGGTAAATTAAAAATAGAAGATACAAAGACCATCAGGAGGCTTAGAATCTATAGAAGGTACAGTGGACTTGCTAACCTTATCAAGAGACCTATTCAAAACTTTATTTATTAAGCCTTCAGGACGTTGATTCTTCTCAAATATACACAGGGTAGAAAAGTTTGGAAACGATTGGGAGGCCAAGACGTCACAGCGAGTGTAAACGAAATTTTTTGTCAAAAGCACAACACTGATTTTTTACATAGTGCGCCTTCAAACCATTGTACAATTTCGCACAAGCTCAGAAACTTTATTGATTTACTAAAATAGAAATTTACTATCTCACAACTATTATGCTTTGTTAAAAATGTCGACATTTTTTGCTCGATAACCAGGTTGATTCATAGCAGCTTCTACACGTCGTGACATTGATTGATAAAGTTTGTCAATTTGCCGTTTTGAAATCTTTTGCCATTCTTCAAATATTCTTGCTAATGCCTCTTCTTCAATCCTTTAAGAGTTGATTTGTAGTTTTTAATTTATAAAAAAGCCATCCATTTTCTATGATTTTAATGTTGGAGATTGACTAGGCCTTGAAAGAAGCTTTAGACCATGCATGTACAGTAGGAGAGGTTTTAACTTCATCATTAAGACCAAGAAGGCTATTATTAATTTTATAAGCCCTGTCTAGTAGCGTTCTGATAAAACCAAGTTTGCAAGAGAAAGAAGCAAAGCTGAAAAGGTTAGTAAGGAGATCTGTAAAAGCCTTCTTGTGATCGACTGAAGTTATAAGATTAGTAGGATCTTTATTATCGATGAAGACATCAAGGAAGGCCAAAGTATTGCTACTTTCCTTTTCCATAGTGAACCTAATGTTATCATGTTGTGATTGAGAAATTCAAAGAGGAGTAAAGCTTCATTTTGATTGTTGAAAAGACAAAAATTATCATTAACATATCTACCATAGATATGTGTAGAAGGACCTTTCCATTTATTAAGCAATAAATTTTCATTAAGTCCCAAGAAACAGTTTGCCAAAGCAGGTCAGTTTGCCCATAGCTACATTGTCTATTTCATCATATACTTTACCATTCAACACAAAAGCAGTTTGATATATATACATATATATATATATATATATATATATATATATATATATATATATATATATATATATATATATATATATATATATATATATATATATATATATATATATATATATATATATATACATTCAGAGATTATGCGCAAAAACATGACATTAGCTTTGCGTCTGCAATGCATGTTTCGGAATAACTTAATCCATCTTCAGTTGCTAGAATGTACTAAGATTGGTTAATGGAACAAAGCAATATGCGTCAATAAATCTATCGAAATTTTAACGACAAATATTTGTTAAAAGGAAAAGAACTAAAAGAACGAAAGTTATCTTAGGGCTAGAATGTCAGGAAGAAATTGTACCGTTTTTCAAATATCTGTCGTTGTAACTTCGATTGATTTATTAAGATATATTATTATGTTCCATTAGCCAATCTTAGTACATTCTAGAAACCGAAGATGGATAAAATGAATACGAAACATGTATCGCAGGCTCATAGCGATTGTCTTTTTTGCGTATAATCGCTGATTTTAATGGCTTGACGAATCATCGTGATATATATATATATATATATATATATATATATATATGTTGAAAAGGTATTCTTTGCAAACAAAGAGTCTAGCATTATTTCTTCGAATACTCTCGCAACATAAATACTCGAAAGAATTACCTTCCATGGACTCTTTCATTTTCCTTTTTCTGTCAGATATAGTCTTTCTGTAAGCAATCAATCTTACCACAATGACTGCAAGTGGCAAATATACAAGAATCTTTAGTAGTACTTCTAATGCTGTAATGTAGGCATCAGTCAGCATGTAAGGAACGCTCACAATGATACTTACAATACTGATCACACACATGTTTGTCAAAAGAAGAACATCCCAGAAGTTCATTGTCCAAATCACATATGGTTGAAACCAGCAAAAGATGACTAGGAAGAGAACACTGGAGATGGCAATGAGAACAAGGCGCGGTGTTTCATCTTTGATAAACACATCAAAAAGCAGCACAATAAGACGGCAGACAAAGTAGAAAGCAGCAAATGGTCCATAATTTGAATCACTCTTGCTGTTGATTGGATTTTTGAAACACAGCTTTAAGACATTAAAAGCAGGCTCCATTTTTGCAATTGAACTGAAGTGCTTAGTAAAGAATGGAGTGAACAACAGAACAATTGGAAATCCAAGTGTGAAAACAATGAGAATTAAGATGGCTCCAATTGCATATCCAATGTGTTCCTTTCCAAAATACTCAACATTAGGTGCTGAATAAATCACCCATTTGTCATCAATCTTGATAGGATTTAGCAGTATCAATGCTTTGCTTGTCAAGGCAGTGTACGAATATGTATAGACAAAGCTTAGTGCTCTACCAAAAGAGTTAGAACGTATAGCATTGCGAGAAGATCCATGAAACAGTTTTACAGACCAGCATGTCCCAACTAACACTGTGAACAGCAGTATGTACAGTGGTACTGCCAAGTTAAAACCAAGTTTCTGAAGGTCTGTTAGCCCATCCCACAGACAAACACCAATGGTGTTACCAGTTCCTGACAAACAGAGGAAACCAATAAAGAAGCCAATAAAGTGATCTAACTTAACAGCTTCTGGAAGAACAGCATCCACTGACTGGTATGAATACAAAAATGCATTTAGATAGCCAGAAAAGGCATCAAAGTTGAAGAAGAACACAACAAGTACAAACACAGAGGAAGCAACCAGAATTGGAATTAGTAAGAATAGATAATAGTTACTGCAGATATCGCACTTTTCAGTACCAAGTTGAACACTGTACCCTGGAGAGCATTCACCACAAAGTATACCCTGTCTATTCTTAGTACAAGCTATTTTATCAAAAGCACATTCATACTTTTTCCCAATTGAACAGATACAATAATTCTTTGGGCACTTAAACACTTTAAATTCGCCATCTTTGTTTCTATGACCCCAATACCCAATCAAAAGGTAGGCTGTAAAATTTTCATCACATCGAGTTATGGCCTTTTCTCTTTCCATACATGAGCAAACTTCACTCCCTTTTGTTTGCTGATATCCAGGTGGGCAGTTTTTCATATGTACTTCCACTGTTTTTGTTTTGGAAAGCTGTCCATCAGTAGCCATCAAATTCACAGAAAAGTTACTATTCTTTCTCCCAACAATCTTCATGTCATGTATTTCATTCCTAACAAGAAATATGTTATTGGGTGGATCCAGGTGCACTTTGGAATGGTCTTTTACATTTGGAGTTATATTCACTTTTAGTATCCCGAAAACACTGTTTCCCTTTTCATCGATAAGAGTGATGTTTGGTGAAAATGGCACTGAGGGACGGACACTCCAGCTCATTGGGTCAGCAATTATTTTCACTGTACTAGTTGTAATCTCAGGATAGCTCCAATTGAAAGTAGAAATATATTTAAATACATCTCGCCACTCTAATGCACTGTTGTTCATCAGTGGTTCATTTGTTGTACGGCATGCTTGTAAGCTACTGGCAAATATAGAATTTCCTGATGCATCTGGGGCCATGTTGTCAAGGAAAATTACCTTGCAGTCCCATTCCTTTGGCTCTAGTACAACCTGATTTTCATACCTGAAAAAGCATTCTTTGGTTGAAAGTTTAGTTGTTGGAAATCCAATTCTCTGTGCACCAGAATATTTGAAAAAGATAGCACCTCCTCTTATTGCAGCAACATTTCTGATAAATCGAAGCATACACTTTGAGGTAAGATGAAACCAAGACCCACCATACAATGCAACTGCACCACCATTTTCTCCAGTATTATTTTCAAATGTTACATTGCCCAAGACAGTAAATGAGGACCTATCTAAAACCAGAGCTGTCCCATTGTTACCTACAAAATTGGTTGAATTCATCAGCAGCTTAAACTCTTCTGCATATAAAGTCCCTTGACCGGCTACTTTCTTATCCTCTGTTTGAATAATTTCATTCTTAAGAAAGTGACAGTCTTGTAGGAACAATGAATAAGACACACCAGGGCCAATTGGGTTAGAATTTAAGTTAATTGTAGCTACAGCTATAGCTGAACCAACAGTAGCTGAATTGGATTTAAATGTCACAGATCGTAGGGAAAATTGACTGTCCAATTTATCGATATTTCCATCTTCCAAGATCCGTGTGCTACCTTTTATAGACAATGCTCCTCCCCACACAGCAGCATTGAAATCAAAATAGCCCTTCGAAAAGCTAACTCGGTTTTCTTTCGAGGATTTAACATGCTTTGTGTGACGAAGGGTAACTTGTACTGCACCACCCCCGTATTCTGCCTTATTACTATAAAACGTAGTATGAGAAACTGAAATCGTGTTGTTTTGGGTAGTATTGCTGATTCCAATGTACATTCCACCGCCCCACTTTGCTGTGTTATTGGAAAACGAGCACCACGATAAATTTATTGTATTGCCTGACGCATTGCCGCAAAGGTGAAGCGTTAACCCACCTCCCTGGCCCAGTTTTGGCGTAGAGCTAATCTCATCAAAAAATACATCGTCTTGTTTATCATTGAGGCTTTCATCCAGCCGAACAACGATAAGCTCGTATGTGCCGCTGTGAATGTATTCTTGCTGCTCTTGTTGAAACGTGCAGTTCACTGTGTCCAGAGCACCACAGTGAGTTGTCGCAATAACCATCCCGCTGCCGTAACTATTAATGAGATTGTGAGTAACAGACACATTCTCCAACTTCACACGCCCCCCTGTATCAATTATAGCAATTCCAGTCCCTCTATTTTTTGTAAATTCCGAGTAAGAAACTTGGATATCTTTCGAGAACACAAAAGTCAAAGTTGATGTAATGTTCTCTATATTCTCTGTTGAAATGTCCTGTTTCCTTCCGCAATGCTCGAAAAATAGGCCTTTGATCCTGATATTTGTACATCGTGTGAAGCTAAGTCCAACGTTTGGCATTGAGCAATATATATTGTGGACTGTTCCGTTGACCTTGTTTCCAATTATACTAATGTTCCGCTTATTCTCGAACTGTGTATTATTTGAGAGTGCATAGTGGCCTGGTTCGATCAAAACCAAAACATTGCTTCCAACGCCTTTTCCGCCCTCGAAAACGTAATCCAAATTTGCACAAGGAACTGAACCATTCCTGCACGCAGGCTCATCCTTACCGTCTGGGCTGATCCGGATGGTCAATGCGTATCCAGCTAAAATAAAATAGGAACCAGAAAATAGTACACTTAAAAAGAGTCCTATACCCATGGCCAATCCATTTGTCTTCATGGAACTCTTTTGTCTTACTTCCTGGTAATAAGCATGAGTTGTCGTATAATGACAACGCTCCTCCGTCTCCCTTTTATTTTCAGGTTGTGAAGGGTCCATCGGAGCTTTTCAAGCTAGTAGGTTTACATTATCTAGAGCAGCGGTCGGGAGCCTATGGCTCGCGAGTCACACGTTGCCCTTTTCAAGACTGCATCTGGCTCTCTGGCTTGCAGTGAAGTCTTAGCAGACTTTCTTCAAAGCACTACAAGACAGCGAATACCTCCAAAGTGGCCTTCCAAAGTTACCACTTGTGTCGTCTTCAGTTGTCATATAGACCCAATTGCTATGTTTGTGTCGAATTAGGAGATTTTGTGGGCCCAAGCAACACCAATGCCCAATCGTATGGAATGCCATTTTCAAATTTGAGGCTTACGTGACTCTCTCAATCAAAAAAGTTCCCGACCCCTGATCTAGAGGGAAAATTAAATGGGCCCCTAATCTTATTGAATTCCTTGCGGCCTCGAGTGTATCTAGTACCGTAGCTACGCCACTGTTTTGTTTCATTGAGTTTCTTTTAGACAAAAAGCAATAGCAGGTGTTACAACATTTAGTAGGTTTGGTCGATTATTACTTTACAGTAAACAAGGAGCACGAAAGCTTTGAATGTTCTGGTATTTGAACCAACGAAATTGGATAAAGTAGACTACAGGTAAGTGACCTTTTACTTGTATGAAAAGAGGTAATTTTTTTAAAAACTACACTTTTTTGTAGTGCTCAGCTCAGGAAGTGGTTTATGAGAAAGTAGTGCTCAGCTGCGGATAAAAATGCTCTATATTAACGAATACTACACAAGTTTTCAATTTTTTTTGTTCTGCAGTAGACTAATGATGTAAACAATATGAGTATTTTTCTCTGTTTTCAAACAGCAAATATTTAGCTAACTATTGAATATTTCAAAAGATTCATTAAGCCCCCTTCTGTTATGAGACCCCATCTCCAATTAGCCCTACTCTAAAGTGCTTGCAATCAACAACCCTCCTGGGGGGCTAAGTAGAGAATTTACAGTAGTTCTCGACGCAAAATTGCGATAATTGTTGCCAACCTGTCATGTTCGCAGCATTTCATGACTAAAACAAGGGTAGCTGCGCAATACGTTTCCCGCAATGAAATTCATAAATGAAAACATGAAAGAGCAGATTTTCATCCCAGCGTATTTTTGCAACAGATTGTTTTGCGTTTGACTTTAGTTGATTTTGTAACGTAAATGAGACCTAATTCGTTTTTGATTTAATCAAAGACTTATGTACCAGTCAAAATGACTCCCCCACCCCGCCACTTCGCGACACAGGTTGGGATTAGTATTGAAATGTGAGCAAAACCAAACAAGTGGCCCAGTATATGGGGCACTATATGGAGACAAATGCCCCACCCCTGGGGACAATTTGAAGTGTATTTGCAAATTGGATTACCGAGAACCATGGTCGCCATCTTGGATTTCAAACTGCGGATCGTCGCATAAATTTTCCCATTTTTTAGTAGCGATGCCTAAATGCGTCAATCCTCCACGAAGTGCGGACACAACAAGCAGCAAAGACAGCAACAAATATCAACCATTGCCCCACATGTCCCGAAGTGGGGGAACAGGGATTCATTTGGGCTGGTGCATTATGGCCCTGTTCACACGATAACGGATTCATTATCATTACGGATTCCTTACTTAATCCGATGTCAAATTTTCGCCTGTTCACACGATATAAGATTCACTTTCCACCTCTGTTCCTACCCCGGCGGGTCAACTCCAAATTCTCATGTGTAAGCACCCGCGTCTGTAAAAGCTCTGAAAAGGGGGCCAAACTTCATCCCAAACCTAGGACATAGAAAATAGAAAAGGGGGTTTATAGTTACAACTTTCCATTTTAGGCATTTAAGTTGTTTTTTATTTAAGTTGTTCTTCTTACGGTGGCCCACAAGCGCAAAACACAAAAGTCGATAGACAAAACTAAAACCCAATGCACAAAACTAAATTTCGATACATAAAACTTAATTTCGATACATAAAACTTAATTTCGATACACAAAACTTTATCTCAGTACACAAAACTAAATTTCGATACGTAAAACTTAATTTCGATACACAAAACTTAATCTCAATATACAAAACCAAATTCCGATACACAAAACTAAATTTCGATACATAAAACTTAATTTCGATACACAAAACGTTATCTCAGTACACAAAACTAAATTTCGATACGTAAAGCTTAATTTCGATACACAAAACTTAATCTCAATATACAAAACCAAATTCCGATACACAAAACCAAATTCCGATACACAAAACTAAATTTCGATACACAAAACCAAATTCCGATACACAAAACTTAATCTCAATATACAAAACCAAATTCCGATACACAAAACCAAATTCCGATACACAAAACTTAATTCCGATAAACAAAACTAATTTCATGGACACATGCTGATTAACTATTATTTGATCTTACACCTATCAATCATATCTATACATAGACACCCCCAGAATGCCCAGCCTAAGGTCTGAAGTCAAATATGTAAGGAAAAGACATCGTTTGTAAATAAATAAGGGCTTTTCCTTGCCTAAAAATATATAAGGCCTAAACTTCGTCTGCAAATATATAAGGTCTAAGCTCGAACGAAAAGCGCAGTAACATCGCACTGTCAATAAAGCAAACCAGACGATCTACGTGAAAATTGACGGGGGACCTGTCCTAATCCTTTCCGTCCAGCCTGAGATAGCTCTCCAGGAAGATAACCAAGAAAATATTGAAAGTTGGCTTCCAATGACAAAGTCCTGGCAGTAGCGGTTTTTAAAGAAAGATCAGACTGGCAAAGGGAGGCTGAATTTCCCGAGCATTTTAGAAGGAACAAGTGTACTCGGCAAATGCTTGGAGAATATTTGTCGATTATACGTGTTTGTCATGAGAAAAGGTGTACAAGAAACAGGAGGCACAAACAAGAAAGTGATTTTCTTAATAAAAAGTTGTGTATTGGCTTTTGGTTTACAATTTTTGCCAAGAATTTGCCGACTCGACAGCACATGGAGGGCACTTCGCCTCCCTAAAATTCGCCACTACGTCCTGGATTGCTTAGACTATGTACGGTTTACAACAGTCAAACGGCTAGCCTAGGCAATCCAGCACGATGTCATTCGAACATTCAATATTTTCTTGGCTAACTTCCTGGAGAGCTATCTCAGGCTGGAGGGAAAGCATTCGGACGGGTCCCCCGTCAATTTTCACGTAGATCGTCTGGTTTGCTTTATTGACATCGCGATATTACTGCGCTTTTCGTTCGAGCTTAGACCTTATATATTTTTAGGCAAGGAAAAACCTTATAATAATAATCAATTTCTTTATAGTTGGCTGGTACATAGCTAAGTATAGTAAAATACACTAAAATTGCTAATTAAGGCCAACTACCTAAAAATACACAGTTTATAAAAATAGTATGCTAAAATATCTTGAATACAATAAATGACATAAAATGTAGATAATAAAAAGCCCAATCATAAAAATCCGACGTTTGGAATAAAAGGTCGACATAGTCTGCAAGAGCATTCTTCAGCGTGCCACCTTTTTATCTTTGATTTAAACAATGAGAGAGAATCAGTATTCCTTATATCTTGAGGAAGGGAAAACCAAAGTTGAGGCCCTCTGTATCTGATGGACTCAGACCCAAAATTTATGGTCTTTATACTTGGTATTACAAATTCATTGTTAATTCTTAGGTTATACATATTTTCTCGCTCTCTGAAGATCTCACTCATAAAAAGAGGGTTCATACTGTTCTGCGTTTTAAATATTTCTGTCATTAGGGTTTGTAAGTTCTTCGTATGGATAGTAACCGATTTATCTCTTTCTAATAAAATGTCAAAACTAGAAACATAATCCTTGTAAGCAATTCTTAAAGCCCTTTCGTGTATCTTATTAACCTTTTTATTCAAATGCCTACTGTGGAACATCCAAGCCAACTGGCAGTATTAAAACTGGCTCGTTACAAAGGCTCTCATTAAGATTCGCAGTTTGTTGGAGTTCATATATGGAGACAGACGAGAGAGTGCAAAAAGCTTATTCCCAGCTTTTTTACATAACTTGTTGATATGCGTCTCAAAAGTTAGTTTTTTATCAATCATTACCCCTAATAACTTTTCCTCTTCGGTATTTCCAATAACGCTGCTACCTACATTAACAGTAACATCTTGATTTGAACTTTTCCCTAGTATCATAAAATGACATTTGTCTGTGTTCAATTTCATAAAGTTATCTGTGAACCACTGGATAATTACATTGGAATCACTTTCCAAGCTCCGGATTACATTGTCAATATTCTTGTGGCATGCATATATAGTTGTATCATCTGCATAGTTGCAGATATCAGTTTCCTGAATGGAGAGCAAAAGATCATTTATGTAAATGTTAAAGAAAAGGGGACCAAGAACCGACCCTTGCGGAACGCCTAAGGCAAGATATTTAAATGTACTAAAAGATCCATTGATTTTCACTCTTTGCTGCCTGTTCTCCAAAGAGCTGTGAACAAGGGAAAGGGATTCACGGCTAAAACCATAAGCATATAGTTTTGCTAATAAGAGGTCATGCTTAATGCAGTCGAACGCTTTTGAAAGGTCCATCAAGATTGCACCTACGTCCTCTCCATTATCTAAACTGACTTTCCATTTTTCGAGCATCCTAATCAAAGCGTGCTGTGTATTAAAACCTTTGCGAAACCCGCACAGTAGAGTTGATAGAAATGGCGTTATATATTTATTTATCTGCCTGTCCATAATTCTCTCAAAAATTTTGGAAGCCGTTGGAAGTACACTTACAGGTCTATAATTTTTCTTTGATGTTTTCGCCTCTGCTTTGCGCAGAGAAGAGACATCTGCGGATTTTAGCTTGTCTGGAAACGAATAATTTTCTATACCGTCATTAAAGATTATTTGCAACGATTCAGCACAAATGTCAGAGCTACCCTTCAAAATTTTTGGAGGAATATTTTTGAAAGTTGTTGCCTTACTTGGGTTGAGTCTGTCAATTTCCGTTTTCATCTCTTCAATTGAAACATCAAAATAGAATAAGCTGTCGTTTTGCACAAGACTGCGGATTTTCCTAATGCTAGGGTGGTTAGAGTATTTAATAAGAGCCTGGTCTATCGGATCCGTTGCACCTTCTGTGCTCGTGATAATCTCACTATTTTCTGTAAGACCAAGAGAATCAGTAACAGTTACAAAGTAATTATTTAGAGTTTCTGCAACTTCCTCGTCCTTAGAAATTATCCTGTCATCCTCAATCAAAGTAATTTTCACCTTAGCCTTGTTTTTATTTGAAATGAAAGGCTTTACGGTATTCCAAAACTGTTTATTGTCTGTTATTTGAGAAATATCTAAATTCTTATAGAAGTTCCTTTTTTCAGTCCTGAATAATTTTACGCATAAATTGCGTTGCTTGCGAAAAGCTTCCCAATTTTGAACTGTCCGGCTTTTATTGTATTTATTCTTTAATCTCGTGCGTAACACAACGGCTCTACGGAGAGCTCGATTCATGAAGGACCATCATTCGCCCTAGCATATTTCTTTTTCATTGGGGCATGCTTATCAAGCACTTTTTCGAAACAGTTTTGGAAGGAATCATAATTTAGATCAGATGATTTGATATATTCTAACTCTTCTCTGAGATCTTGTTTAAAAGTTTGCTCGGAAAAATTCTTGTAATCTCTATAATTCATAACCGTGGGCCCAGCTTTTTGGTATGTTGTTTTCAGGACTGTTAGTACCATTTTATGGAAATCAGAAAGCCCTGTCTCAACTGTAGTGGTATTTTGGAAACTCTTGTATCTGTTGGTTAGGATAAGGTCGATACACCTAGGATTTTCAGATTTGAAGCAAGTTGGCTCCTTCATCAAATTTTTGAGCGCATAACCATTCATAAAATTATGAACATGTTGGTCTGTTTCCACTGTATTAAAGTCACCAAGAAGCAAAAAGTTTTCAAATTTTTCACTATAATGATCAATCCCTTTGCCAAGATTTTCAAAAAAGTGAGCTTCTGATTGTGATGGTGTTCGATAGATACTGAAAATAGCCCATTTCTTACCCCGTAGATTGATTTCAAAACAAACACATTCCACATCATTGTCAAACTTGAAAGATTTCAGTTCAGTGGATGGTGTATCGCTCCTGACATATACCAAGAGACCACCGCCATTACCATCTCTATCCAACCGCAATGGATAAGAGTAACCTTCCATGAAAAATTGCTCTTTTGGAAAAGAATCATCAATCTTTGTTTCAGCGACCATTAAAATATCAATATTTTGTGAGACTATATCTTTCAGTGCATCAAATTTATTTCTAATCGAATTTATATTTAAATAACCAATAATAACGCGATTAATGTTAATTTGCCTCAGTTGTTTTAATTCAGATTTAGCGTCACTCTCATCTGCTGGGTGGTCAAGCCCAAAGGCTTTCATGTTTCTCTCCTCCACTACAGTTGAGACAGAGGTACCGACTGGGGCATCGAGAGCGGAAGGGTTAGATCGCTCAAACTCGCCTGAAGCCCCATCAACAACATGTTGTCAGAAATAACCTAACTCATGCAAAAAGTTATTCGCCAAGAGCCTTGTTCCCTCTGGATTTAAATGAATTAAACTACGATTAAGGTGTTCTGTATTTATGTTAGCGTTGTCAATGAATTTCAAATCTTCTTGTTGGCATCTCCTTGTCAAAAACCTATTTACATCTCGTACCTTACTGTTCCAATGATCCCCACGTGCCACCAGACCACTTACAAATACCATGTTTTCTTCAGTCTTTATTGCTTTTGCCAGATCGACAATTTCCTCAGCGATGTTCTCAGCTGAAGCTTGGCTACGCAGATCGTTTGTGCCGCAGTGCAGAATTATTCTCTTCGGATTTCGTTTGATGGTTGGGCATGCATGGCTGTTCATGCAGTCTGTTGTTGCTCCATTGAATGATTTGACAAAGATCTTTTCTTGATTTTCACATGCTTCATTCATCTTGTACCCTCTGATGTCTTTTATGATGGAGTCACCAATAATTTCCGTGCAATTTTGAATCTTGTTAGTTCTCTGTGAGCGGTATTGATTCTT